>JBBPBT010000217.1:2969219-2992603 GCA_037974875.1 Cicer bijugum
TTTTTTTGTGATTATACTTTTTAAAAAATATTAATAGGATTGAACTCTTTTAATTTTTTTAATTTGACTAGATTTTCTAATGATGTATTGAAAAATAAATAAATTTAAATAACACAATAAAAATACAAAAATATAACGTGAAAACTAAAAAAATAGAGAAAATATTACAATTGTTATTTAATGAAAAACAAAAAATAACATTAAGTGAAAATTGCTCCAAAACTTATCTGGCCCCTAGTATACAAATATTTGAACTACATCTCACAATACTCTAATACTAGCGTATAAGAGAGAGAGGAAAAAAATTTGATACAAGCTTAATGTATTTCTAAATGATACGATTTGTAATTATATATATATATATATATATATATATATATTATATCCCTCTTCACTTACAATTCTAAGTAATATGAGATTATTTTTAAGATTCTTCAATTCAATCAAACTTGTCAATTTTTACCTTGATTGACAGTGGTGCATTTTATATTTCATTGTCTTCATCGACAATCATAGTTCAAAAGAACTATCATACTTCACCATAAAAAGTATATTTTATTTGAAGCTAAATCACTCCAAGAATGTTTTTTGCATGCCAAAAATCATGCATAAATGTTTGGTTCAACTTCCATGTTGACTTTCTAAGGAAGTTTTTCAGCAACCAACATACTTTTACAGCACACCTTGCATCAATGTCATCCAATGGCCATGTGCTAATTCACTAACAGTAATTCTTCATTTCCATGACAATGGAGAAATGTCATGATGATACACTTCTTATTTGTAGCCAAGATAACCACATCATTCGACTTAGAGTCATTCCCTAACATTTCTCTATTAGGATTTCAACATTTCCAACATTTCAGAATCGTTCCATGGGTTTTTTTCACATAAGGCCTACCTATAACAACCAACACTGAGATTGATGAAGTGTTGTGATCACTTTTCAACCTTCTTTCTTCATAAATAATTTTACTAGCAACTTTTTCAAAGCTCAAGTTTGATATGCCCATAGAACGATGGAAGACATCATATTAGTCTTAACATCTTATTTTCATCTTCAATCTTCATCCAATAGCTTATAATTCAAAGACAATACAATTGAAAGTACTTAGATGATAAGATATTTTCATATTTTCATCCATGTTTAAGTTATGAAATTATTCTTTCAATAAGAACCAATTTGAGATGTTTTTTAATTGATATAGCTCTTCAAATTTCTTCCAATACTCTTTGAATATCGACTTGTCTTGCACACTGCAATAATATTCTTAGTCAAACACAAATGAATTGTACTTACAGTTGTCCATGTCGGAAATGTTTTCTTCTAGGTCTAACAACACTTGGATTTTTTTTGGCATTGTAGCAGTATCAAATTATAAACCGTATCATAGGTAGATTCCTAGAAAAGATAGGTGAGTCACAAATGACTGTTTAATAAACAAGTCTTCCTTTAGTCAGAGTCTTACATAAACAACACTTTTACATGATCAAAATTCTTTTTTTGATCATGTAAAAGTGTTGTTTATGTAAAATTCTTCGAAGATCAGAAAATGTTGCAACTACATAGTATACTAAGAACTTAATACATTACTAAACCAAAAGCAACTGATATTTGATGTTGTGAAAATAAACAAATAGAGAAATTTAAGTAACAAAGTCAAAACACAAGAATATAATGTAGACACTTCAAAATTGAAGAAAAAACCAAGACCATTGTCTAATGATAACCAAATAATAATATTATGTGAAAATTGTTACAACACATAACTTCTCTCAAACTCCCTCAACCCCTAACACACACATTCTCCAAAGCAAATTTTGAGAAAAGAGTATAAGAGAAAAAAAATTTAGATACAAATTTAAATTATTTTTTACTAGTACACTTTATACTGAAGAACTAGAGTAATATAAGAATAGAGAAATTTAAGTAACAAAGTCAAAACACAAGAATATAATGTAGAAACTTTAAAATTGAAGAAAAAACCAAGACCATTGTCTAATGACAACCAAATAATAACATTATGTGAAAATTGTTCTAACACATAACTTTTCTCAAACTCCCTCAACCCCTAACACACATATTCTCCAAAGCAAATTTTGAGAGTATAAGAGAAAAAAAAATTACGAACAATCGATTTCCTCTTCTAAGTAATTTTTTTTTAACATTATTTAATTTCATTCAAACTCATCAAGACGAGGGTCACTACAGTGCAACTTGAATGTGGCTAAAGAAATGGAGGCTATTTACAAAATGGAGGTTATTTTTAGTCATCGTAAAAAAAATATATGTATTATGTAATCGTTACAAATTTTGAACATGTTTAATTGACTTGTATTTTAGTTATCGTTAATCTCTAGTAAAAAACATGTTTAATTAACCTTGTATTTTTAAAATTTTGAATGATTTTTTTACAAATAAATTTAGAACATTATAAAAAGATTCTCCATAAAAATTTAGATTTTTTTAATTTAAAATGAATTAAACATGAATGTAATATATTTAAGAAAAAAATAACAAAAATATGAATATAAAAATCAAATTTTGAACTCACTCTTTGTGATGGAAATTTTTATAATGCAGGAAAATTGCCTAAAAAATATTTATTAAAAAATATATATCAATACTCCAATATATATTAAAACTACTTAGATTATAATTTTGTAGAGATTAAAACTATTTGTATAATAATTTGATAGGGACTAAAAAATATTAATTTGTTTTTTACATAGACTAAAAGTTTATTTAATTCTAAATTTAATTATTAATAATTTAAAATATTTTTTTTCTTAATAAAAGAGGTGAAATAAAAATTATTCTATTATTTTACGAACTATTAATGGAAAGTAAAAAGAAAAGAAGAAAATGATATTAATTGATTAAATAAACACATTAATACAATGAGAACAAGCTTACTAAAAGAATAAAATAAAATGAGGGTATTGTTGTCATTTTAATTATTTTTCAACTAAAAAAAAAACATTCAAAGGAGTTTCCTTCTCATTTTGGAGATTGAATTGCATGCAGTTGAATTTCTCAATCAAGATTTTTTCTGGTTACTCGATCAAATATTACAATGTCCCGAATTAAAATTTGTATTTTTAAATTTAATAAATTTTCTTTAAGTAAATTGTTTGATAGTTGTTGACTTGTTGTAATTTAATAAATAAGCATCTTTCACCAATAACTCCGGTTAAACTTGTAAAATAATAATTAATTACATAAAACATGAATTAAAATCGATTCACTTGTCTTTAATAATTTATTCGTCTCATATGCACAAATCCTCCATTCAACGGTTCTTCCTAAAAGTCTTAATTATTTTCTATATTTTATATTTTTGTAGTAAATTAATAAATTTATCAGTTAATATTACAATTTTGTTATTCAAATAAATAATACAACCTTGTACACAAAAAATAATATATGATTACAAGTTTTTGGTTCCAATAAATGTACTATATTTTGTTTTTTTGTCTCAATTATTTTTTAAACAATGTTCCTCAAAAATATTGTTTATTAACTTTTGAATTTTTAAATGATGTTTTCAAAAATATTTATAATATTATAAAAATCTCTTTTACGAAAATTTAATTTATTTTTTACCAAACTATAAATTAAATATGATTTAATTCATTTTTTGTTGAAAAATTTTAGACTTAAATGTAATTTACGTCCCTCTATTTTATAAAAAATTGATGTTTTAATCCTTTTATTTTAAAAATTAGGTTTTTTCCCCTCATTTACAATTTTTTGAAATGTCAACCCCTACGGCCAATTATATTGTTATTTATAAATTTTTGCAGCAAGCTTGGATGATCTAGCTTGGTTTGGTTCTAAGTATTTTGATATAAATTGTCCTTTAAAGCTTATTGAGTAACTTTTACAATGCTTCTTATTTTCAAGTGAACTTTAAAAGAAACTCACAAACACAATTGCCATAAAATTTTGTTAAGTGAAATAGAATCGACATTAATTAGAGCGTGCAAACGTCTACAATTGAATCAAATTTATTAATAAACTCATCTATATCCTCCAAAAGCTTATGCAAAGCTTGAATAAACACTTTGTAGGTGTCAAATTTTTAAAATTTTAATTTTTAAATCAAATATCATATTTTATTGTATATTAGAAGAATTTTAGGTTGTAAATTTGCGATGTAAACACAATTTTTTTTTTGCAAACACAATGCAATAAAAGGATGATTTGAACTGAAAAATTATACATATTTAGGAGAGACTGAGTTACTGGTATAATATATTGATTTAGTTCGGATGTTTGGAGAGGAAAACATCTACGGATCATGGTAAACATGCTACTTGTTCGGTGAGTCTCCAAGAACCCAGACAAGGTGTTTTTGAAAATAGGTTTTAGAAATATTTTTACAATTATCTCATCTTTCTTAAATTTCTATTATCTATTATATATATTCCGTAACATATTTCATATTTGTTATATATCTATAAATAGATATAAAATATAATTTATTACTTATTAACATTTGTTTATAAAAAATATATACCTATAAAATATAATTTGTAGCACAAATACCTTCTTATCTTAATTTAATTTTATAATACATAAGAGAAAACATTGAATAATGTTCATGGCGTATATTTTTGTATACTCCCATTGTTGTTACCTATCTATTTGGTTCTTTTGTATAGTCATACTTAAAGTGAGTATTATTTTAACATTTTGTATTTCTTTTTAATTTATCACTTAATACATGGTAGATATAAAAGTTACCACTAAATATCTATTTGACGTGGAAATGTATGAATCCTAAATTTAAGTGAAGAAAAGAATCAAACATTAATTTGTCATAAAAAGAAAGATCGATTATTATCCTTTACGGACCAATTAATTAAAAGATGATTTCATATTTGAATTATAAAATGCTCTTCACAGATCAATTAGTTAATAGACGAGTCTTCATATGTTAATTAATTAATAAATGAATTCATAGATATAGACAACTCTTATGGGTCAATTAGTTAATAGATGAATTCATATTTGATTATTAATTTCTCTTTTGAATATCTAATAGATAAAAACGTGAGAAAATTCTATACAAAATTAAAATTTATCCGTATAAAGTTGGCATTTTCAAATTACACAATGACGTGAACTCATGTGAATGCATGGATATTTTGCTAGTTTTTTAACTAAAAAATGGCGATATAATATATTTTAAGGAACATGATATATGATACAATTATGTAAAATTATTAACACCAATGAAATCGTAATATAATTCTAAAAAAACTTAACTTTCAATTTCATAAATTTTTAATTTTTGTATTTTAATTAATGTATCTAAATAATTCTATATTATAAAATTATATATTATATTATTTAAAATATATTAAATTATTATTATTTGTAATTTAAAAATTTGATAAAATAATTAAAATTGATAACTTTTAAAATAAAAAGATCAATTTTATAAATTGATAAAAATCGAATGACCTAAACCTGTAATTAATTCGTTTAAATATTTCAATATTAGTAGAAGCGATAAAATAATTAATTCCATATGCTTTGAGCTGATAAGATAATACTAGTTCATGACATTAATTGTTTGACATGTATGTGTGATATGACACTCTCTATCTCACGTGTACATCTAAATAAACAAAGATTAAAGTGACGGTAAATTTGAAAAGAAACAAAATCGCTAAATTTGTACTGAAATATAGATCCTTCATATCATTCTCATTGTGTTTTTCATCTTCATTAATCTTGTATTTCTTCCCCTAAATTCCTTAACCCCTTGAAATATGTCTTTTGTTATCTTGATGTATGCCCAAAATCAGTTCTTCATCCTTTCTTACATTGTTCTTCTGCCTTGGCATTATATAATTCATTGTTTGGTATATTGGAGTGTGTTGGGTGTGCTCAAGATGCTTGCATAGTTCAATTAATTTTTTATTTTTTATTTTTATAGTTTTGATAAATGTAAAAAAATTGGTAATGCTGCTCCATTCTAGGAATGTCATGGGCTCTTTTCTTATTTAATATTTTCTGTTTTTATGGGGTTGCTACCCAGATTTCATTGCATATATTTGTAAAATTGTAAAAGTGGTTTAGAAATTGGTATAATCATTTACCAATATGGTGATGTAAGTGTTGTCAAGATATATTATTTCATGCTACATAGTTAATTTGAGTAAAAAAAAATGCTACATGTTTAATTTGTTATAATTTTAATTTTTCCTTTGTGATTTCACATATTTTAGATCTGCTACTTACTCCAAACTACAATATTATTCTAGTTTCCTTTTTTTTTTTCTCGTTTTCTTGTCCCTCTTCTCCTCTTTGCTTTTCTTCTACTCTTTTCCTTACTTTCCACACAACAAGAATTGTTTTCTCCTCATATACATAAATGACACATAATTCATTGTACAATTTTAATTTTAAGCGGTTGGTTCATTTTGGTCACCTAGTTTGTTGGACCAACTAAACAATGTTTTTCTTCAACCATTAGAGGAGGGATCATCTTATTTTAGAGACAAGGACAGGGATTATATTAGGTAGGAGGTCATGTCTATGTCTGTGTCATATTTATATTGATATTAATATAAGAGGAGGTATGTATATTATTACATATCAACGTTGCTATTTTATATTTAAATTTATATGGAACGATAATGTAAATATATTTTATAATTTTAATTAATTATAACTATTATATTAATAAAAATATTTGTCTTTTATTTTGATCATCTTTAAAGTCACAAACATAATTAGTTATAATGAGCTGTCACAATAAAACATTTTACATAAAAACTAAACTCTATTTATTTATTATATGATTTTGTATTTGAGTTTAATTATTATAAATTTTTATCGTTCATTTAATTTTATTTTGTAAGCTTTTTTAAATATTCTTCCTTCTATTTTGATTCATTAACTATATTTAGTCAAGTTGGTCATTTTCATTAATTTATGTTAAAAAATATTAAGTTTTGTCATGTCTTTCATCTTATCTATCTTCAAACTCATAAACTCATAATTTTTTATCTCGTTCAATCTAAAAACTTAAAAAATTCATTGAACTTATGATCTGCAAACTCATAACTTTTTATCTTGTTCAATCTAAAAATTTAAAAAATTCATCGAACTTATGATCTTGAAACCCATAAACTATCAAGTCCATAACTTACAAATTCAAATTCATAACATTTTAAACTTAGAAAATAAAAAATTCGTAAATTCATTATTCTTTTTTAGAATTCCCTTATGAATCAATGAATCCTTTTATTAATTTTTTTTAAAAAAATAAATATTAATAAATTTTATCATTTGCATCACCTATATCATCATCATTATCTTCTTCATCTAAATCCAAAAATTCATCACTCTCTTCAATCCAAAAATTCAAAAAAATTCATCAAACTCAAAACAGACAAAGATGACATCAAATTAATTAATGTTGAGCATGAAATTCAAACACGGCATGAAAATAATAAGAATCCGTATGTCAAACACACACATGAAAACAAATTTGAAACATTATCTTATGTGATAACTACAACACATAAAAATACAAAATCAACCATCAATAAAAATTGAAAAACTCTAATCCAAACACCTTGACTCCGTAAAATTCAAAGAAAATCCTAACACAACCTTAAAGCAATATGAATCCGAGTAATTAAAAAATATATGAAATTGCTAAAGAGCGGTGAGTCTTCATGTTTAGATTCTCTTGCAAATAAACAATCATTTAGCCAATAATTTCTCATGTCATTTTATATCCAATTTTGGATAATACTCATCTAACCATTTAACATCTCTTTATCAAATGATAGGTTATTAACGTATTTATTTACAAGTATTTTACATCTATTTTTGTTTTTATTAAATTTTATTATCAAATCTAAGACATTGTATTTTGAAATGTTACCAAAATACTTATATTCATCTAATAGACTATCTATTAAGACTAAAAAGTTTTTCCGGCAGTTAAATCTTACTCTTTTTAATTAAATATAAAGGGGAAAAAACATAAACTAGAGGGTCAAAATAACAAGTTCCCTTAGGGTCCTTGTTAAAGAATCAAAAAGTAAATAAATTTTTTAAAATCTATTAAGATCAATTTTTAAAATTTCAAAATATTGATTACAACACCAAGTTAAATGTTTACATTTAGTTTCTTAACTAGTATCTTTAGTGCCCTTGTTAGCAATCAAACTAGACGCACAAAAAAGAGAAAGAATACAAGGTCAGCTACCAATCAAACTAGACGAACACAAATCATACAGAAGTAGACACCATGGCCCCTGCAAAAGTTGGTAACTGCTTGTTTACAAGTCGAATGGTTGATTGGAGGCATCTGTCTTGGGCACTCAAACATGACTTGGCTGTTCCAATAAGTGTAAGGCAAATAGAGGATACTTCATTGCTTAGCTGCCAAACAAGAAACATCAATGGATCAACATTTTAAGGTTCATTTTGAATATGTGATATGCTACAAAATAATGAATAGTTTCCAACGAGAAAATGTTCCATGTCCCGCTAGAATATTACCACGGGGACTCAGCTTCTCTAAAGCAACCTTTGTATCAGAAACATGCATATTCTGACTGTTTTATTCAATTAAATTTTAGTAGGTGGGTTATAAGATATTTTTCACAAATAAGGTTATTTATTGGTGAAATAGAGAACAGCCAGTTTTGTTGAACTTCTGAGAAATGCAGCAAGCCTACAGGGACAAGGACGGCTCATCTGCCTCTCCCTTTACTAGTGAAATGCTACAAGCTATGTGATACTGATACACTGAACACTATATAACATAAAAATCTAATAGCAGAGAAGAAATAGGAGATAATTTGTCACAAAACTTCTAGCTATTTAATCTCAAACTCAAAGGGAGCAGAAATACTCGCGTGGGTAGGTTAGATTAAAAGAGATTCTCTCTTAATCTAACAGCGCAGCTGGCTACACCTAAAACCCAAATGCAAAGGATTCATATTAGTGTAGACAGAGAGAGATGTGGTTTATGAGTTATCTACTGTTAATTTAAGTACACCCCATTGTCTTGTTATTTCTATCAAAATTGGAAATAGTTGTCAAGAATGTATAAATTTTAAGCGTAATTTTACTTTAGTCCATATAATTTAGACTATGAGTGATTTTAGTCCCTAGAGTTTTTTTCCAAGCCAATTAAATCCCCATAATTTTAAAATTAAGCAAATTTGATCCTGTCTTTTATATTATTTTTACAAACTTGAGGTTATTATCATTTTTCTATTAAAATATTTGATGATTTATGATGCATTTGGAATATGAAATAATTTTGACAATTTAGTCAAAATTTGAAAGATTTTGTAGGAATTGAGGCGGGAAAAGATTGATATCATTTTTTTCTTTATAAAATTGAGTGAAATTTGGGATTTGTCAGTTTTGAAATTTAAATAGAATAAGGTTTAATACAAATCAATCCGTGTTGATTTTAAATAGAAACCAATAATTTGAAAGTTTGGAATAAAAGTTACGGAAAGTCTCAACTATTACAAGTCACTCAAGAAAATATTGAAGGACCAAAATCATATTAGTTATAGTAGAGAGACTGCAGTACAATTAATTTTAAGTTTTTAGCCTCCTTTTTCCTTCGTAATTTTTCCCACATCGTAAATAATTAGATTGATTACAAAGGGTTGAATGGAAAGTTGAATAAAAACAATTATACGACATTTACCATGAAAGATGATGCAATGCAATTGCAAGCTTCAAGTGCCATACTTCCTCGAGCAATCTACAATTTGGCATAAATTAATAAATCAGTACCGATTAAATTTGTCAAATAAATCAAACAGTGTTAACTAAACCACGCTGATGATACCTTGGAAGGTTCTTGTTGAACGACACAAATTAGGTTCTCAAGAACAACCTTAGACAAAGAAACAAGTTCTTGCTTGTAAGATGAATCGCCATAGTATAACATATCATTGCCTGGTATCTGGAAAAGAAAAAAAATACATCTCAGGAATTAAGATACATCACACATAAATAATAAAAGCTACAACAAAACTGGTCAGGAAGACTGAGATTTACAAAAGCATAAATCATTTTGCATATTATAGCCTGTGAAAAAAACGGAGTAACTCAAGCAGAATCTTGGTTAGAAACTACTCATCACGGCCAAGATATCATATAGCATTTAAAGTAGAATGAGGGATTATGGCCACTCTAGAGTTTAAACCATTAGTGATCAAATCAAAAGATGATTGAATATAGATGATCATAATAAAACAATGTCACCTCCTTACCTTTCTGTCTTCCCCTGCAGGTTGTTGCCAAAGGAAAATAAATGCCTTACCAAGTTAGGTGTGATTGATGATTGAGTTTACTAGAGAAGATCAATGCATGAGCAGACATTAGTGACGTTACTGAAAGTGACAATCTCAATATGCTTGGTCCTCTCATGAAAAACCAAATTATAGACAATATGCAATGCTACTTGATTACTACAAATTAATGTCATTTGTGTTACCTCTTCAAAGTGAAGCTCTTTAATTAACTATTTCAACCAAATGAGCTCACAAGTCACTAATGCCAACTGCAGTGCTGGATCTTGCAACTACGCTTTGTTTATTACTCTTCCAGGAGAGTAAGTTTCCTGTAACAAGTACATAATACCCAGCCACACCCTGTCTAATCAGCATCTAAATAACCAACTATCCTAGTATGTCCTCTATTTTCATAAATTTGACCTTTTCCTGGAGCACATTTAATGTCTTTCAAAATTCATATCACAACATCTTAGTGTTCTTGGTAAGGAGATTTTAACAATTGGCTTAACACATTGACTGCAAAAGAAATATCTGAACGGGTGACTGAGGTAGTTTAATTTACCAACCAATCATTCGTATCCCCCTGAATCTAATTAAATAAGCAGTATAAATAGCTATGTTGTTCATCCCAGCGGGATCGCGCCGATCCCGGAATCTCAGTGTAGCAGATGGCCTCATTGCTGACGCATCAAGGTGTGAAAATGCCATCAACCGGTGCATCAATCGTGATTCACTGTCGCGGCTCGACTCACTATCAGACCTGGGTTATGTTTTCCAAAAAGCACAGGTGTTTCAAATTTTTTTTTATTTCATTAATGGTATTTGGGTCTTTTTGCATCCACCGAAGCCCTACTATTTGATTAATATAAACCTCTGTTTCTTCCTCTCATAACAAAAACTGTTTCTTCTTCTTCTTCCTCAAAAAAGAAACCGTTTCTTGTTCTTCCTCTGTTACTTCATTTTCCTCCATCGTTTTCATCCTCTGTTACAGTGTTATAGTTTTGTTTTCTTCATGTTTTGTTTTCCACCGTCATTTTCTTCATATGTTTCAGTTTCATTTTCTTCCTCTGTTTCATAAACAATTTTGTTATGCTTTGTTTCTTTCGTCTACTTTGGTTCTGTAAGAAGAATGACAATGAAAACCTTACTAGTGAAAGACTTGTTTAAACTTGTCAGAATATTAGAAAATATCTTATAAGATTTTTTATATTATATTAGAGTATCTTGAGTTATTTCTTAGGATCAATTTAAAATCATAGAGATATCTTACAATGTCTCTCATTATTATTATAATGTATTCCTGATTTATGATTGAGTCTATGTTTCTCTATAAATAGATATTACTATTGAGTCTTTTTTAATCAAGTCAGCATTAAACTATTATCAATAATATTCAAACCCTTGTTATTTTTTCTCCTCCTTTACTTTAAAATCCCACAGCTTCAACATGGTATCTAGAGCCTATTTCGATCCTCTTTGAACGATTCCGCTCCCGAATTCCCAACAATTAGGGAATATAATCATAGTTTCTCTTTTCTAACATTCCGACACGTTTCAATAGTTTTTCGTTCAATTCGCTACTGCCACCGCTGTCATTGTTTCCGGCAAATTTTCCTGTGAACAACGTTGTCATCTCTAGATCAGGTCATGTCCGAAAGCGCGTCCGCAAAAGTCGTTGCACGCGCTCTCACGTGCTGCTAATCTCTCATGCGAGTAGATCTGACTCCGTCGTCTGCTGTTGTCTGTCGTCGTTGCTGCCTCGTCTGGTACTGCCGCCGCCATCTGCTGCTTCTGCCTGTCGTTGCTGCTGGAAAAGTTTTTCGACACAACCACTTCCATTGTGTGCGAAATCTCCCAATCTATACAACCCAAATATTTTTTAGGTCAAAAGTTGCTCCACGCATGCTCATGTGCCTCCATGATCCGCTGTGTTCATCTTATGCACTGCCACCAACAGCCTCGAGCTCAGGCGCATCTATCCGCCTTCCAGCATAATGTTTCAGTCGTCTAGATTGAGTTTTCCTTCTTGGTTCCAAATCTGTTTTAAGTTTTTCTTTCGAGCCACATGCATACAACTTGACAATTTGTCCCAGATACACTAGCCCCATTTATGTCCCAGATGTACTAGCCTTGCCTTTCTCTCCCTGAAGCATGCCTCTCTCTCTCCTTGAAGCAAATTCAAGTTTAAATATTTGGATTCTCTAATATTATTGGTTTTGAAGTTTCCAAATGCAGTTTTTTAGAAGGACGGACCTAGCTTTGTTCAACTGCTTGCCATGAATTTCTCTCATGCTGATGATCTTCCGGCTATCTGGCTAGGCTGTATTTATAACAATTTTCTCCAACTTCACCTGCATCCCTGAGCTGTCTTTCCATTATTTTTTTATTATTTTGCGGAGCAAAACATTGTTTTCTTGTAACAAGCTAAAACTTAGTAAGCTTCAGCTTGAGGGGGAGTGTCAGAATATTAGAAAGTATCTTATAAGATCTTTTATATTATATTAGAGTATCTTGAGTTGTTTCTTAGGATCAATTTATAATCATACAAATATCTTAGAATATCTCATTATTATTATGATATATTCCTGATTTATGATTAAGTCTATGTTTCTCTATAAATAGAGATTAGTATTGAGTCTTTTGTAATCAAGTCAACATTAAACTATTATCAATAATATTCAAACTCTTATTATTTTTTCTCCTCCTTTTCTCTAAAATCCTACAACTTCAACAAAACTTATTGGTGAAAACCTTGACATGACTTGGCAGTGAAATTTTTTGGAGAATATTAATGACAAGAAGGTCGTTTACTTGTGATTTTTTTGGGAAGATTTCGAAATGATGTATTACGAGAACAAAATAGCATCAGATGGGGTAAGGGGAGAAGTAGCTCCTTGTAGGAAAACACCAGCTGCTATAATGTTCAAACTCAAGGAGGCTCATGAGAAAAAACAAACAACTAATAATTCATATATGGCTAAGATTAATATCAATGAACAGGATGATGACGCTATGCAAGAAATTGCAAATGTTCGGGCAGAAAAATGTCTGCAACAAGTATTGCCAAGACAAATGTTAAAAGCCCTATGGATGTGCTTATGTTTAAAAAGGTATGCCAAAAGACGACAATAGCAATGGCCAAACGTCAAACATCGATAAAAGATGATTGTGTGAAAGAGACAAGGGAATTAACTAATCAATACATTGGTCGTTTCTTCTACAGGAATGATATTCCTTTTAATGTTGTGAAGTCTAAAAGCTTCAAATTGATGATTGAAACGATTGGAAATTATGGAGCACACTTAAAGTCTCCAAGTTACCATGAAATTATAGTTACATTGCTAAAAAAGGAACTAGAGCTCACAAAGAAAATGTTATAGGGACTTGTAATGGAGCAAACTCAATATGGATGCTCTATCATGTCAAATGCATGGACGGATCAAAAGGCTAGGACATTGATCAATTTCTTGGTCAACACTCTAGGTGGGACTATGCTCGTAAGGAGTATTGACGTAGTGAATTTGGAATAATATTCGTAAGGAGTATTAATGTAGTGAATTTGGAATTAATCATTTTCTTTTAAAATTGTAATATACATTCATTCTAAGAGAAGCAAAGGCTACAAGATTTGGTTTTTGTGAAGTACAACCAAACTCTTAAAGACCACTTTGATAATAAATTTAATTGATCTCATTCTCCTCAACAATATTGATGAGTGTTATGATTGACTTGAAAAAGAATTGGATTAAAACAGTGTATTTGTGTGATTTGGTCTTGAGAGAAAATGGCTTGACTTGGGAACTTGTTGTTGATGCAGTTGGGGTTAATGAACAAGCAAGACTTACAAGGCATCAATCAAGACTCACTGCAACTATGGCTAATGGAGACGAGGAGGTGAAAGAAGAAGAGCTTGAATCAAGTGATGAACAAAATAATGTTAATGTGGTTAAAATTACAAGTGAAGATGAGGAAGATAATTTTGTATGATTTTGATTTTTTTTTTTTGATTGAGTTTTATCCAGCAGAATTTGATTACTTTTATAACTTAATTTTGATTACTATTAGAACTTGATTACTATTACGATAACTACTAGAACTTAATTTTGATGTTAGATTTTGATAATGAAGTATGTTTACCTCTTTCTTTGTGTTTTTTATTTTTGATATTTTTTAGTATTTTTGTCTTTTGTTTGTATTTTATGGTTAGTTTATTTACTGTTTCTTGGTCTTTGCAATAGCGGTCATTCAGCTAACTGAGATCCACTATCCCATTTTCAGGTATGGGCGCTCCGCGCCGCTATCTAAGACTGACAACATAGATAAATAGTACAAGTAATTTAATTATGTACAATCAAAATAAAGCTAGAAATCAGAAAGTTGATTCCCTACCAATGCTATCCTAAATAGAAATAAAAACAAAAGCCAAAAATCTTAATTAATACATATTAATAACTATACAAATCATAATCCTATCGTTTTGATTTTTGATCTCATAATCAACACTTCTCCTCAATCTGGGTGGTAGATATCTATTATACCCAAAATTGGATACGATATTTTCATATGTATTTCTTGGGAAAGCTTTAGTTAGGATGAAATGTCGGTCAATTTCCACATGTTTTGTTTTATCATGGTGAACCGGATTCCTTGTGATGTTGACGGCAGCTTTGTTATCACAATATAACGTAACAGTGTAATTGGTTGGAACTCTGATTTCATCTAGTATCTTCTTCAGCCACATCCCTTCACAAATGCCCTGTGCCATGGCTCTGAATTCAGCTTCTGCACTGCTTCTAGCTACCACAAATTGTTTCTTACTTCTTCAAGTGACCATGTTTCCCCACACAAAAGAGCAATAGCCGGTAGTTGACTTTTTGTCTGATGTACATCCAGCTCAATCTAAGTTGGTGTATACTTCAATCCCTCTATTTGTGTTTTTCTTGAAATGAAGACCTTTACCTAGGTGTACGCTTAAGTAACTGTAGGATTTTTGTTCACAACTTTCATGTGAACATCAGTAGGACTTGTCATGTAGTGACTTGCCATGCTCACAACAAATCCAATATCAGGCCAAGTATGAGTTAGGTAGATTAATTTCAAACTAGATTTTGGTACCATGGAAATTTTCTTATATTATTGAAACTAAAATAGTACAAACATATATATATATATATATATATATATATATATATATATATATATATATATATATACAATGCTGCCAGCTATCTAATGAATGCATAGAATAAAGGAAAAATATATTAGGAAATAAATCAAATAAGAGTGATTTGATTCTTTCCCAAAATACAAATCAACTTAAATAGAAAACTAACTAATAAACACAATCATATCAGATAAGATTGCTATCTGTCAACACCCCCCTCATGTTGGTGCATATATGTCTAGCATGCCCAACTTATTTACAAGAAATTCAAAATTGGGCCTCAACAGACCTTTGGTAAGGATATCAACAACTTGTTGTGAAGTAGGAACAAAGGCATGCAAATCAAACTAACAATCGCATACAGCTTCCATAGAAATATATATACCCTACCATTTTCTTCTCTTTTCTTAAATTGTTTGCATCTTTGGAATTCTCCCAATCATCCTATTTAACATTGGTCTAACTCTTGCCAGAGGACATCCATGAGATTAAAGAATATGGTGACATCCTTATCTCCTTGTTTGGACTGCCACAAACAAGTCTTAAGTTCATAAATATGTGAAAAGTTCTCCAAGTTAGAATAACAATCGCGTACAGCTTCCCACACCTCTTTTGCAGTGGATTAAAAGTTGTAAACCAGAGTTTATGGATAATAGATCATTTGTGGTAGGGGTTGACAAGATTTTAGGGTCACCATAATTTTTTTCTGGTATTATAGTAATAGAGGAATCATTTTTTTCAATTTCTTGTGAGAACATGGTGAGCTGCCACAGGATCAGAGCCGAAACTCTAATACCATGTGTTTTAAAGTGTAGCTAGGTTAAAACAAGAGAGAGAAGGAAAATTTCTTATATTATTGAAACAGTACAGACATACATATATATATATATATACATATATATATATATATATATATATATATATATATATATATATATATATATATATATATATATACAATGCTGCTAGTTATCTAATAAATGTAGAGAATAAAGGAAAAATAAATTAGAAAATAAATCGAATCAACGTGATTTGATTCTTTCCACAATACAAATAAACTTAAATAGAAATCAACTGATAAACACAATCATATTAGATTTGATTGCTATCTGTCAACACTATCTTTGTCATCTAGAAGACCTTCTTCGAAGTTGTTTTTGCTTACTGATTCCATAGGAATATTGGCAGCCTTACAAACGAGCGTTAAAGCGACCAATCTTACCATCAGAACCAACTTTCAATGCATAAAGCCAATGACATCTTACTTCGAAGCTCGTTCATTGGCTGGATCAGGGAAAGTACTATGAGTGTGTTTCCCTAATTGACACGACTCACAATGTAGGCCAAATAATTTCGTTATATTAGGTACTAATGGTTGAACTTTGGGAAGCCTTGAATGACCTAACTAAGCATGTATAATAAGAGAAGAATTTGTGGCAGAGCACGTCGTTGATAGGTTTGAGACATAATATAGGCTATTAAACTAACATCCGCCACCAATTTGTCGTCTTGAAATTCAATCTTGCAAACTAACATTGCAATTAGTAAAGGTCACAAAACAATCATGGGAACGAGTCAATCGATTGGTAGAATTTAAATTAAATGGGCATTCAAACACATAAAAGACAGATGTAATTAACTGAGAATGGAGGGTTTGAACAGTGCCAATCTCTTGGGACTATGTTTTAGAACCATTGGCTGAGGCTATCCTAGATAAGTAACCAGAAGTAGTGAGAAAAAAGTCTTATTAGCCATAATGTGGTTAAATGCACCAGAATCGAGAACCCATGTCCTAAGGGAAGATGAGATGCAAACAGGTGAATTACCACTTTGTGTTGCCAAAATAGTGGAACCGGAGTTCTAACAATACTCTACCCACCAAAGAAAATCTTCATAAGTAGCCATTATCAGTAAGCAGTAACCTAAAACCAGCAGCAAAACAGTAGCGGAAAAGATTGTTGAAGTTATGGAATTTTAGATAAAAGGAGGGGAGAAAATAAAGTGTTTGAATATTATTGATAATAGTTTTATGTTAACTTGGGAATAATTTATAGATAAACATAGACTCAATTCTAAATTAGGAACAGATCATAATAGTAATGAGATATTATAAGATATCTCAATGATTATAAATTGATCATAGGAAATAACTCAAGATACTCTAATATGATATAAAAGATATAAGATATTTTTTAATATTCTAACAGCGGCAAAAAAAAAATTGCGATGAATAGTACCAAACGATGAACAATGCCGTCACGATGAACAGTGCAGCAGCTGATTTGCTGGAAAAAATAACACAGCTCTAGAGAAGGGGATAAACCGGAAAAAAAAAATAATTCTCACCGAAGGACAATGGGTCTCCCAAATAATCACAGTATAGGGTTGTCTTTCAATAAGCTCTTGATACCATGTTGAATGAGATAAAATGAGAGAGACATATGGTGAAACCGCGTGTTTGAAATACATAACGGAGTCGGTTTTTTATAGGCTCAAGACAATAAATACAAAAATAAATATAGGAGATACTATCTCAATTTACATGAGATGATATGATTTGCAATAATTTACAACGATCATAAATATATTTTTAACATATTGCATATAACATATAGCTTTTTTAGGTATTTCCCTACCTCCCTCTAGCGATTTGACTACCCTCCATTTGATCTACTCCCCCAAACCACCTTGTTCATTTTGAAATGAAAGAGGAATGTTGTATTGTTTTTATTCCACTATGTAATGATATGTTAAAAGTTGCATTTAATCATAGCTTACAAGTATACAAAATAAGGCAAGGCAAGGCTATACCTCTGTATTTGCATGATATGGCAGAGTCTTTTGCGATAAAGTTGTCAATAATAATAGGATGGCAGAAAAAATCTGTGTCCTCATTTTTGGGTCGAACCTGCAGGGGATTTTGAATTCATTCATCAAACAAGATCTGGAAAGGAAAAAGAGAGAATATATTACAGTTATCGATATATCCCAAAGAAAACTGACCATGATTGGGAGCTGATCAACGTGAACAAGTTATTTGGGAAATAGGTGACTGGTAGATTAATATTACCTTAAAAGAAGTTGAAGAAAATCGTTGTAAGTACACATATATGAGAAGGGGTTGAAAGGAAACTATATCTCAAGTCCTAGTACATAGATCTTTTTCTTGCTGATTGTAATAGTGGAGTCCTCCCTTAAGAAAGAGGTTTTTTAAGTTTCAAAGAAAATCAATGTGAAAAGTTGAAATAATATTAACAACCTGGGACCATAACTAAGAAGCCACAGAGCTTTCTAATAGAAGAAACTAGTCCTTCAACATCAGCTGGAGTTCGAAAGCCTACAAAATCAAGCAAATCAAACAGTCAACTATATTTGGATGCAAAGAATGCAATCTAGATTACAACAATAATGATTCTTATATGCAATGCACAATGGTTCAGTGACTATATATGTTTTAAATATAAATAAACTTACCATCAATTCCGTCCACGGTACATAAACAGCAGATTGCTGAATCAATCAATCCATCTAAATGAGAAACCAAGCCCCCTAAGAATGCAACCTGAAAATTCAAATAATGAATCCATGAATAGTTGTAGCAAAAGTACATGCAACTTTAGCGTGCCAAAAGCATTATACCAACCTCTGCAGTCTCAAGAAAAAGATCAAATTGCCTCTGACCAGCGATAGAAGGTATGGTGACTTCGCTAAATGTGACACATGACTTAAAAAAACTCAGATCTTTCTTAGCACATTTCAAAGATTGAATTGCTAAAGAATTGCTGGAGTGAACGAGAGTTTCCTGTGAGAAAGCATGATTATGTATCACTATATTTTAATAGGGCTATATGCAAAATAGTGTCTCAAAACATTACATCTTTCATCCAAAACTCTACAAACAATTTTTTATGTTTAATCTTTATATTTATAAGAGCATGTATTTTCATATAATGTTAATAGGAAAAGAACATTCTGTAATTATTCTTTGCTTCTAAGCCAAACAAAGAGAGTTTGTTGTGTAGTTGAGACACACGGTTTAACCATATTCACCATATGTCTTTCTCTTTTTCTTTCACTCAACATAGTATCTAGAGCCAAAAGAGAAACAACCCTAAAACCGTGTTTACCCAGTGGACCCATTGCCCTATACCCGAAAACAACCCTAAAAGTTTTCAAAAGACTGTGTTTCAACTCTGGTTGACACTTTCTTCACTCCTATGCCCTTTTTTCAAGCATCTTTTCCAACTATTTTCGCTCTTGCCGCTGTCAGCGCCACTTTTTTCGACGACATTCCTGGCCAACCACAACATCATTCAAAACGCCTCACCGTGACTGTCCCACCCCCAAAACCGCAACGCCGGCAGACCAGCCACCCGCTCTTAAGCACCATTCTATGTCACAATTTCCTATTCAATGATTGGTTCTGCTGCGCATGGCGGCACATGCGCATCCAGTGGTTTCTCATGCTATGCTTTCAGCACAGGATTGCCCCACCCCCCGTTTCACTATCTCCCTATTTCACAAATGTTTTCAGTTGTATATAAAGATCTGATCCACAACCCACTGAGACAAATCCCCCTATTTTTACTGACTATGTCACTAATTTCTCTGGGCTTCTAACATCAAGTTATGGACTAATGGCCAAGACTATAAGGACCACGTCACCACCAAATGTGGCTACTGCTAATCATGATCGCTGGGAAAAGGTTGATGCCCAGTTGTGCAGCAACATACAAGTCTTCCTTCCATCCTTCCATCAAGCCTATTTTATTTCCACACCTCACATGCGTGTCGGTTAGGGAGCAAGTTAAAGCATTGTATACTAATGATACACAACAAGTCTATGGAATTTGTCATGAGTTAACAAATGCCATTGCACCAAAGAAGATTGATGGTCCTAATACTACATGAGCGCAATTGTGTTAGAGGTTTGAAAACCCTTTAAATTGATCCATTACATCATAAATTATCATCTATATCCCCAAGTGGCCATGCAAGTCATAAAGCAATTGTTTCTGTCAATATATTAGAAAATATCTTATAAGATCTTTTATATTATATTAGAGTATTTTGAGTTATTTCCTATGATCAATTTATAATCATAGAAATATCTTAGAATATTTCTCTTTATTATTATGATTTGTTCCTAATTTAGGATTAATTCTATGTTTCTCTATAAATAGAGATTAGTATTAAATCTTTTGTAATCAAGTTATCATAAAACTATTATCAATAATATTCAAACCCTTATTATTTTATGTTCTCCTTTTCTCTAAAATCCCACAATTTCAACATGGTATTTAGAGTCTATTTCAATCCTCCTTGAACGATTATGCCTCTATTCTGCTGCTGAGTTCCCAACAGTTTGAGAATATAATCATAGTTTCCCTTTTCTAGCATGACCATTCCTTTTTCTGACTGTTGTCACTTCTGCCCACAATTGTCGTTGCCACATGCATACAACTTGGCAATTTGTCCCAGATACACTGGTTCCATCTATGTCCCAAATGTACTGGCCTTACCTTTCTCTCCCTGAAGCATGCCTCTCTCACCATGAAGCAAATGCAGTTCTCTCATACTGATGATCATTCCAGCTATTTGGCTAGGCTGAATTTATAGCAATTTTCTCTGACTTCACCTGCATCCCTGAGTTGCCTTTCCATTTTTTTTTATTATTTTGTGGAGCAAAACATTGTTTTCTTGTAACAAGGGGGGAGTGTCAATATATTAAAAAATATCTTATAAGATCTTTTATATTATATTAGAATATTTTGAGTTATTTCTTATGATCAATTTATAATCATAGAGATATCTTAGAATATTTCACTTTATTATTATGATTTGTTCCTGATTTAAGATTAAGTCTATGTTTCTCTATAAATAGAGATTAGTATTGAATTTTTTGTAATCAAGTTAGCATAAAACTATTATCAATAATATTCAAACCCTTATTATTTTCTCTTCTCCTTTTCTCTAAAATCCCACAACTTCAACAGTTTCCATAAGTAAGTACTTTCGTGCAACACATCCTTTTCAATATTATATAACAATGTTGGATATTCAAATGCCATTAACAAACTTCATCATATATCAACAACTTAGACAAAACATTGACAAACCTTAAGCTCATTGAATCGACCAAAAGCTGCTCGACAATCAACCAGAAATGCTAAATGGCGTTCCATCTCTGTTCCATAATCTACCTAGCAATTAGAGGCAATTGTCAACTATTGAAGTTGCATTTAAGTCTCACATTGTCAAGATTTTTCGGTTATGCAATGTATATATGTGCTTAGGAACCCTCATCCTTTGAGATAGCTTTTGGGAATGAGATCCAAGCCCATTTAACATCAACAAATCATAACAATGGAATAAACCTTATCACAAACAAAATATATTAGCAGAGGAAAAAGTTACTGTGTGCACAAAGCGCGATACTGAACGTGCCACTTGGCCATCATCATCTTTTACACTCATAAGTTCCATATTATCATGTAAAGTCTGAGAAATTTCAAAAAGCAACTGTATGCTTGTCAGATCCCTAATATGACTGCTCCTGCTCAACAAATAATAATACAGTTCCTTAAATGTGTATCATGTATGTGCTAGAAAATGACCACGAAATGACAAGTTGAAATTTATTTTTCCTCAAACGCTCAAAGAACGTGTGTATCATATATGAACTAGAAAATAAGGTGAGCAGACGAGTGCCAATAAGGATGATGTATGAGTGGAAAGACAGTATAACAAAATGTTTGTGATAAATAGTACCTTGTCGCCATATTAAGGATATGCAAAAAGACAACATCCTGAGATTTCCCATGCATTACATCTAAGATTTCAGGAAAATGATCCTACAAAAAGACAATGTTAACAGTAAATCACTGACAGCATTTACAGATTATTGAAGTTGATGAATAACAAAAAATACAGAAAGATGATAGTGTACAAAAGCATATTATAGTAATGTACCAGACAAAACACATCTTCCAGACACTCAAAATGAGACAGAAGCTTCACCATGAGAGACTGCAAGCCTGGCATTTCATCTTCTGTAACTCCTCCATTCGAAGCACGCTCTGAAATGCCTCCCAAAATTATGTCCAAATGATTATCCTGGCATTTAGAGGAAAAATTACAAAAAAAAGTTTTAATCGTTATTCCCCTTAAGTTATTTGAGAGTGGAAGGTAGATTATGGCAACTAAACTGGATAACAATTAATCCATCAAGGAGCAGATAAAACTCAATAATATCTATATATATCTTGTTACTTTTTGTCATATATGTTAGAGTGATAATTTTTTTAGTTATATAAGATATAGCTCTGATACCAACTTGAAAAGAAGAAAGAATTAATCTGAATTGCTTGAGAGACTACACCGTCAGCCTTATCTATTTATAATCAAACGATTACAATCAAGATCCCTAAATTATAGGGATAAAAATAATAGGTAATATCATAAAGATGTAAACAAAATATCCAATATCTACATAATAGGAATAAAGGAAACTAAAATAGGGAAATATCTTAACAATACTCAATGTGCAGAGTGTCTGTGTACATCTGGCTGATTGATGGCACAAAACTACATCATCTCTCTCTTGTGAGGATTGGAGAAAAGAGGTAGGTGATGAGTCCTAATACAAATCAACTATTCGATAATATATTAGGTGAGAGGAATGAGATGACAACTCTCAATAATTATAAGAGTAATATTAAAAAAATAATACAAATTGTTAACCAATTTAATGCAACTAAATTACCCAAGTTTCTTAATTTGTGTAAATTAGTTAGGGGGTCTTATATATAGGAATGAAGATAGTAATTGCCAACTCGAGACAAGTATTAATCACCCATAATGAGATTCATATCTCATAATGTAAAATATTGTGGTAGAGTTAAGAAAGCATAGCTCC
>JBBPBT010000217.1:2992695-3028840 GCA_037974875.1 Cicer bijugum
CCCCCCCCCCCCCCCCCCCCCTCCTCTTAAAAAACAAGCAAATGTGTAGCATAGAATGGATGGAACCACGTCGAGGATGTCAAAATTGCACTATAAAATCAATGTCTCAACCAGACACAAACTCCAATCCATGGTGACAGACATGCTTGTCACTGCTTTTCAAGGATAACCAACGGCATTGTTACATAAGGTTAATGTAATTTCTAAACAAAATATCTAAACCTCAAACAAGTACTATTTTAACAGCCACATAAATTAAAAGGTCTACAAATGCATATCAGCCTAAAAAAATCTTAAACCTGTAAAATGGACAACCAAGTACTGCTCTCAACAAAGAACCTTTTTATTTACACAATTTATAGGAGCAACAGCAGCCTGATTGTACTCATGCACTCAAACATACCATGTGATTCTGAAGTATAAGATCAGCATAAGCATCTACAACATTCAAGTATGCATAAAGGCTCTCGTATGGGGCAATAACCTGAAATTGCAGCCAAAATAGAGAATATATGAAATACCTGGAGGAAAATGACAATGTTAAAAACATGCTTAGAAATGAAGCTCGGAATAAATCACTAAAAAGGTACAAAAAATGTTACAAAAGTCAAAATTTCCCACCATTTGCTCAAATCTGAACTCTTACTTTAATAGAGAAAGTAAACTACTAACTCTAACCTGAGTTTGGGTGCCCTTAGCCTCTTACACATACATCCCCTTAAAATGAGGGAGTTTTGTGTAAATATTAGAAACACATCAAGATTTAATTAGTCAAGGTTTGTATTATTAGTATAATCAACCCCCAATTATCACATTTAATTTTAGCAGTTAAACTTCCTCAACTCATCAGACTTTCCTTAATAATTTAGGTCTATATACTACATCTAACCAAATTCACTAATTTACAAGAAATGGGAAAGGAATTTATTTTTCTTTCTTTCTATTTCTATTATCATATTTTTTATTTTGCCGATAAGGGGATTTTCTATCATTGATACATCACTTTTCCGAAAACAAAAAAAATTGGTTGACGTGAACAAATTAATGAAAGAAGTGCATGACCAGACAACAATATATCCTAGTAGAAGAACCAAAAAGAATATGACATCAACTAAGATCACCCAGTTTTTTGCCCTCCACTATAATGAAACCTCATCCCTATATTTTAACTAAATATAAACAGAATAAAAGATAACATGCCCCGACACCATGGTTGCCCACCACCACTGGAGGAAACAACAAAGAAAATAAATAAACCATAGTCCCAAAGGTGTGGATGTATAAAGAGAAAGAGATCTACAAAGAATGTATCCCATTATAAAAAAACTAATGATGTAACTTGACTTGAGATGGACCAGAAATATAGAAATACCTGCATTACTTTATCTAACACAGCATTGACAATGTCAACTGGGCATTTCCTTTCATACAGCCTGAATCCAAGCAATCTATAATTCAGGTGCTGGATTACCAAAAAAGAACATTAATAATGCATAATGGAAAAAATGGAGACTAAGAAGGCAGCTAGGATATATTAAATAACTTCATAATGTGTACCAGAAGTATTTAATGCATGATAGAATTGAAAATGCAAACCTGATCATAGGAACTATCCTTGTTAAATTCAATGAGATGAAGGATACGCACAACATTTGAAATGACTACTTCAATAGGGAGTTCCTTCAATAAATGATGAAGAACAATTGAAGCACATGAAACAGTCCCAAAATTCTGTTGATTCTCCATCAATCCAAGCTCTGATAGCACTGCATTGATTCGTCTCTTGAGCACAGTAAATGTACTTAGATCAGCACAACACATGATAAAGAGTGGAGAGGGGACAAAAGCAGGGTAAAATTTAACAATCTGATTTTTCTTCTTTTACAAACTTTTTGTCTAAGTTACTGAAAATGTAAGCAATAATTCTTGGAGATTGAGACATTGGACTTGATTTTCAATTATAATAATGAGAAGAACCACTAATCATGTAGAAATTTCAACCAGCATTTTGTCTTCAAATGGTTGGGCAAAATTCAAAATGGGAGATCAACCAACCATACCAATTAATGAAATTTCTATTATATGCTTCATTCATATAACAAAGATGTATGGGTTCTTCAGAAAAACAAAAGATGGATGGAATTAGGAACATATAACATTGTCCAAAACAAGTAAACACGTTAAAATAAACTTCACCACATACCTGAGGTAACCCGCAAAAAATACACTTCATAATATACTCAATGGTCGGTTCCATCAGACTGATTTGCAATTTTTTGTTATTTTTGAAATTTCCACGAGTACTTTCATTGGCAGCAGAGGTTTGCGTCAAAATAACTCTGAGGTCATTAACACATGTAACAAGATAGCCTGTTCCAGTTGCACAATTCATAAAACAAGTTTTATAAAAATAAACATGAGGAAGTATACAGAAACAGATGAATTAAAGTACAAAAATATAGAATGAGTAAAGTCAGTGACTCTTACATACCATTGAGAAAAAGGGATAAGACAGAAACTTAGGGTATGTTTGGTTTCTGTCTCGTTTCCATTTTCTATATGCATTTAGTGTTTTCCCTGTTAATTATAGAAATAGCACTTGTTTTTACTTTGTTTCTGGTTTTTAAGGATTTCTACATGAAAACAACTAAAACTTGTTTTCATTATTTCCTATACAAAACTGTGAAAACAAGAGGACATTTTAGTAATTAAATGTGAAAATGGGAAGTCAAAACAAAGAATGGAAATAGAAATCAATAGAGACCCTTATGCGTTCATAGGCAACCAAGCACAGCTATAGAGCACAAAGTACAAACAAGAGCACAAAATTTCGCACAGAAAAGGGTATAGAGCAATAATCCAGATTTGTTGATTCTGCTCGCTCTGAATCATTAGCAAATTTCTATGTTTTAAGCTAGTCATATCAAAACATTTTATCACACAAATTGAAACTAAGTTTGACAATTGTTGGACGTGTTTGAGAAGAGATGACACCATTAATGATTCATGTGTGGGTAAAGAGTCACCATAAAACACGCCATTAATAAAATTCATATGTGGGAATAGAGTCACCACCGGATTGATAGTCGGTGGAAATAAAAGGTGCCACTAATATGATTCATATGTAGGAATAGAGTCACCACCGAATTGATCATAGGTGGGAATAAAAGGATTGTCTGAGAAAATGGTACCTTGTCCTTGAAACCAAGTTCCCACAGCAGCAGCCCAATCTGCGTAATTGGCAAAAACCGACCAATTTTTCGCAAGGAATGAGCGGAAGAGTAATGAAATTGAAAGTGAAAGAAAAAGCAGCAACAGATACAGCGCGGAGCATGGCGATCTGTTAGAATATTAGAAAATATTTTATAATATCTTTTATATTATATTAGAGTATCTTGAGTTATTTTCTATGATCAATTTATAATCATAGAGAATCTTAGAATATCTTTTATTATTATTATAATTTAATCCTAATTTAGGATTTAGTCTATGTTTCTCTATAAATAGAGATTAGTATTGAGTCTATTGTAATTAAGTCAGCATTAAGCTATTATCAATAATATTCAAACCCTTATTATTTTCTCTCCTCCTTTTCTCTAAAATCCCAACAATTAGGGAATATAATTTAGCTCTCTTTTCTAGCATGATCATTCCTTTTTCTGACTATTGTCACTTCTGCCCACAATCGTTGCTGCTGCCTCATCTGCTGCTGCCCTATCTGCTACTGCCGCAGCCTCCGTTTGCTTCTGCCTGCCGTCATTGCTGGAAACGTTTTCCGGCAAACGACCACTCCATCAGCTTCGCCTCTTCCAGATCAGCCCACTCTTCAAAGCGCACTGCAGAAAGCCATCGTACGCGTCGCCTCTCTTCGCTGCGCGTGACTGCGTGTTCAACAGCCGTTTTAGACGCGACCTTTTTCCTTGAACTCATCTCAGCCTCACGGTTCCAGATATGCCTTTACCATCCGATTTTGATCAACGAAAATATGTGTCATTGTTCAAACAGCCGTTATTTCTCCTGTTTTGGACGCATTTTCTTACTTTGATGATCGATCATGGCTTCGTTTCGTTAGAGTTGCGCTGCTTCTTCTTTGGTGTTTATCATGCAATTTAGTTCTTACTAATAGATTCCAACAGTGGCTTTTATTCTCACCGATGATCATTATGGTGGTGTCTCTTTTTCCACATACGAATTATATTAGTGATGACTTCTTCCGTTGGTGGTTAGTCTAACGGTGTCTTTTATTTTCATGACTTACTTTATCTTGGCAATTTCTCCCAGATGCACTAGCCTTACCTTTATCTTCTTGAAGCACGCCTCTCTCCTTGAAGCAGATTCGAGTTTAAATATTTTGAGTCTCCACTATTATTGGTTTGAAGCTTCCAAATGCAGTTTTTAGAAGAACGGAGCTTGCTTTGTTCAATTGCCTACCATGAATTTTTCTTAGGCTGATGATCAATCAGACTATCTGGCTAGGCTATATTTATAGCAATTATCTCTGACTTCACATGCATCCCTGAGTTGCCTCTCCATCTTTTTTATTATTTTGTGGAGCAAAACATTGTTTTCTTGTAGCAAGCTAAAGCTTAGTAAGCTTTAGCTTGAGGGGGAGTGTTAGAATATTAGAAAATATCTTATAATATCTTTTATATTATATTAGAGTATCTTGAGTTATTTTCTATGATCAATTTATAATCATAGAGAATCTTAGAATATCTCTTATTATTATTATTATGATTTATTCCTAATTTAGGATTTAGTCTATGTTTCTCTATAAATAGATATTAGTATTGAGTCTATTGTAATTAAGTCAGCATTAAACTATTATCAATAATATTCAAACCCTTATTATTTTCTCTCCTCCTTTTCTCTAAAATCCCACAACTTCAACACGATCTATGCAAAGGGAAGATGAAAGGTTACAGAAAAACCACCAAAAGATTGTAAACACCTCAGTTGGTGGTAGAGGGGCTCCTGATGTTGTCAGCACTCGAAAACGGTAGCCAGAGAGAACTCCACATGTGGGTTTTGTGGAGACGCATGGAGCCCACACGCATAGAAGATGGGGGCGTGTAGTGGTTGTTGGCGTGATAGTTTTATGCAGTGGGTCACAGTGGAAAAAGGGTGACTGGTATTGGCACAGCTGTAGTAGTGTAAAAAAAGACAGAAGTGTGAAAAAACTATGAAAAATGATGGTTATGGTGGTGTCAGCGGCAAATGACGCCACCTGCAGCGGTAGTCAAGCATAGAGACAGGTCACAGAATCATAATGTAATTTGATACCATGTAAAATATGAGAATTTTTGTTTTCTTGTGAGATCACACCTTCTATTTATAACTGTGGAATTTTCTTATATTATTTCTGTATCTTTACAATAATACAAAGCAGAATTTATACAGACTAGGAGATTAAGGTTGGGCGCTAATCTAGCCTAGGAGTTAGGGAAGTTATTCTCCTCATAATTGCTAATTCTAATAAGATAGGAAATGCTAGGAATTAGCTAATACTAATATATATTTAATGGACATAATGTTGTCATAAAAACTGTACAAAACAGAATCTGTTGGTTCTCCTTAATTAGCGCCAATCTTCAACACTCCCCCTCAATCTGGGTGGTAGATATCTATCATACCCAGATTGGACCCGATAGTTTCGTATGTGTGCCTTGGAAGTGCCTTTGTTAGAATGTCTGTTGTTTGTTTGTTTGATGAGATGTGGTTAACACTATGATCTCATGATCAATTTTCTCCTTAATGAAGTGTTTGTCTATTTCCACATGCTTTGTTCTATCATGGTGAATCGGCTTTTTTGCAATGCTTATAGCTGCCTTGTTGTCACAAAGTATTCTCATAGTGTAGTTAGTAGGAATTTTGATCTCATCCAACATTCGTTTGAGCCAAATCCCTTCACAAATTCCTTGTGCCATAGCTCTGAATTCAGCTTCTGCACTACTTCTAGCGACCACAGATTGTTTCTTACTTCTCCATGTTACCAAGTTTCCCCATACAAAGGTGCAATAGCCTGTGGTGGATTTCCTGTCAGATAAACTCCCTGCCCAATCTGAGTCAGTATAAACTTCAATTCCCTGGTTGTGGCTCTTCTGGAAATAGAGCCCGCGGCCAGGTGTACCCTTTAGGTATTGAAGGATTCTATTTAGAGCCTTCATGTGAGTCTCAGTTGGGTTGGACATGTAGCGACTAGCAGCAAAACCAATATCTGGTCTAGTGTGAGTTAGATAGATTAGTTTTCCAACTAAGCTTTGGTATCTATCCTTATCAGCAGGTACACTTTCTTCTTCACTTTGTTTCATGGGTTCTACCGGAGTATTGGCAACTTTGCATCCAAGCATCCTTGTTTCTTTGAGTAAATCCAAAGTGTATTTCCTTTGAGAAACACAAATATCATCCCTTGTCAGAGCAATTTCCATCCCTAGAAAGTACTTGAGTTGGCCCAAATCTTTGACTTCAAATTCTTCGGTTAAGATACTCTTGAGGTGGCTAATTTGATCATGATCATCTCCTGTAATAACAATATCATCAACATAGACAATAAATAAGGCTATTCTTCCCTCCGAAGAGTGCTTAACAAACATAGTGTGGTCTGTTTGGCATTGGGCAAAGCCATCTTCCCTGGCAACTCTTGTTAGTCTATCAAACCATGCTCTTGGAGATTGTTTCAAGCCATAGAGGGATTTATGGAGTTTGCATACCATGTTTGAGGTGTCATGTGATTCAAGCCCGGGAGGTATTTGTATATACACCTCCTCTTCTAGCTCACCGTTTAGGAAGGCATTCTTTATATCTAATTGGTGTAGGGGCCAATCTAGATTTGCTGCCAATGATAATAGGACCCGAACTGAGTTGAGTTTTGCCACAGGTGCAAAGGTCTCTTCATAGTCAACTCCATATGATTGTGTAAATCCCTTTGCAACTAATTGGGCCTTGTACCTGTTTATACTCCCATCAGCATTGTGTTTAACCGAAAAGATCCACTTGCATCCCACTGGTTTCTTCCCTTCAGGTATTGTGGTGATTTCCCATGTGTCATTTTTTACCAGTGCTTGGACTTCTTTAGTTATAACTGCTGCCCATTCAGGTTTCTGTAGAGCTTCTTGAACATTCCTTGGAATTTCTATGTTGTCAATGGCTGCTACAAATGATCTGTAGTTTTGTGATAATTTTCCATAGGAGACACAATTCTCAATAGGGTGTTGAGTGCAAGTTCTCACCCCTTTTCTTACAGCAATAGGAATATCAGTATCAACAGTGTCAAGGTTCATAAGGAGTTTAGAGTTTGGGACAACGTTACCTATAGGGATTTCATTTTCTGGAATCTGGTGAGACTCATGGCTTTGCGGTGGAGCTGTGCTAGGCTCTACTTCCTTCCTCCTTCTTTCATAAGTTTTGCAACTTCCTTCGTGTGTACCTTGATTATGTTGGGTTGTTCCAATTTCATTGTTTTTTCCATTTTCTGCCTCGGCCACTGCTTCAGTTTCTGTTACAACAACCGGTTCAGGTTCTGCTGTCATTTCAGCTGGGATAAGGGCAGTTTTTGTTTGTTCAAACATCCAAGGTTGGTATTCTAAAGTTTCAATTGGATATGTGTGTACTTACTCCCCCTGAATGCCAACTTTGGGGTAGTAGGGCTGGTTCTCAAAGAAGGTTACATCCATGGTGTGGTAGAATTTTTTGGTGATGGGTGAGTAACATCTGTACCCTTTTTGGTGAGGTGAGTAACCAAGAAAAATGTACTTGATAGATTTGGGGTCAAGTTTACTATGGTGTGGGTTGTGGTTGTGGACGAAGGATGAGCATCCAAAAATCTTTAAGGGAATGGAGGTGAGTATTTTGCTGGTTGGGAAGAAGGTTTGGAGTGTGGAGAGGGGGGTCTTGAGGTTAAGGATCCGGGAAGGCATTCTATTTATAAGGTGTGTTGCCGAAAGGACAACTTCCCCCCAAAACTGGTTCGGGACATTTGTGGCTAACATGATTGATCTAGTTACTTCCAAAATATGTCTATTCTTTCTTTCCGCAACTCCGTTTTGTTGTGGAGTGTCCACACAAGAGCTTTGGTGAACAATGCCAACTTTTTGTAGGTAAGAACTTAGAATCTAATTGTAGTACTCACAACCATTGTCAGTTCTAAGCACTTGGATCTTGTTATGAAATTGAGTTTGCACCATGTTGTGGAAAATCTCAAAGATCCTTCCTACTTCTGATTTCTCTTTCATTAAAAATACTCAGGTAACACGAGTGTGATCGTCAATGAACGTGACAAACCATCTAGAACCAATAACATTCTTAATGTGTGATGGTCCCCATACATCACTATGAATTAGGGCGAAAGGTTGGGATGGCTTATAGGGTTGGGGTGGGTATTGGCTACGTGTATGTTTGGACAATTGGCAAATTTCACACTGAAAATGCTTCTGATTTTTATTGAATAAAGAAGGAAATAATTTTTCCAGATACATGAAATTTGGGTGGCCTAATCGATAGTGCCATAACATTACAGGATTGTCACTACTTGGAACACTAGCTGCTGCATATGACTGGTTCTTGAGTCCTCTTTCTAATTCTTCAGCTTGAAGTAGGTAGAGTCCAGCACACTCTTTAGCACTGCCAATCGTCTTCCCCGAATCCAAAATCTGAAATTCACATAAGTTAGGAGAAAATTTAGTAACACATTTCAAATCTCTTGGGATTTTGCTAATGGACAGCACGTTGCAATCAAGTTTCGGCACATATAAAACATATTCTAGTGTAATATTAGGTGACAAAATAATTGATCCTGTACCTAGGAACTTAGAATGTGTGCCATCTGCTATTTGGACAGTGCAGTTAAATGGATAAGGAGAATAACTAATAAACAAATTAAAATTTCCAGTCATGTGATCTGAAGCCCCTGAATCAACAATCCATGACTTTGTTTTTCCCATGCTAGTATTTAGAGCATGTGAGACATTACCTTTTTGAGCCATTACAGCCGTACCACCTTTTTCTGTAGAAGGCATAGTTTGTTTGAAGATTTTTTGTAAAGCCTCCATTTGTTCCTTGTTAAATGGAAATGAAGTAGATTTTACCTCAGCTTCTTGGTGGTTAAAAATTGCGTTGCCTCTGTTATCCCTGCCTTTGAATTGCTTGGCTTCTTGGGGTTTTCCATGTATAACCCAACATGTTTCTTGTGTATGGCATGGTTTCTTGCAGTGATCACACCAGGGACGATTTTTCTTTTGAAATGCCCGAATTTGGTTTCCTCTTGCAGCCATTGCTGAGCTCTCGGTGGGAGGTGTTGAGGTGGCATTTCCCAACATGAGTTTCCTCCTGCTCTCTTCTCTCCTTACTTTTGAAAAGGCTTCCCGAATTTTGGGAAGAGGTTTGGTTCCAAGGATCCTTCCACAGACTTCATCAAGGTCCTTGTTTAGTCCCAATAGGAACATGTAGATTCTGTCCTTTTCCACCAGCTCTTTGAATTTTCTTATCCCCTGGGCAGTCCCATGTGACTTCTTCATATACATCTAGTTGTTGCCAATGTCTACTAAGTGTATTAAAATACTCAGTAACAGAAGATTCTCCTTGTCGAAGGTTGTGTAGAATGCTTTTTATCTCAAATATGGCAGAGGTATTGTCCACATTTGAATATGTTTCCTTCACAGTGTCCCATATCTCCTTTGCCGAATCATAGAACATGAAATTTTCACCAATTTCGTTGGTCATGGTGTTGAGCAGCCATGACATTACTTGGCTATTCTCAAGTTTCCATTTTTGAAGGGTGGCATCTCCTTCTTGGGGACATTTTGTGTCTCCTGTGATGTAGCCTTCTCTCCCTTTTCCTTGAAGGAAGATCTTGACTGATCTTATCCATTGGGTATAGTTTTGACCATTTAATTTATGGCCAGTAGGCATGGCAACGGGGCGGGGCGAGGGCGGATTTCGCTTCCTCCACACCCGCACCCGACTAATCGGAGAAAATCCGCACCCGCTATGAATGGCAATAAAATCCGCACCCGCGGGTACCCACCCGAACCCGCTTGATTTGGGCGGGGAAAACCCGCTTTAATTGGGTGCGGGTGCAGATTTTCCCCGACATTAAAATTCGGGGGCGGGGGCGGGGGCGGATTTGGGGGTGATGATATCCACCCCGCACCCGCCCCCGCATCCGCACCGCAAGTAATTTTTAAATTTTATATACATATATATATTAAATATATTTAATATTTTTTTAAAATATTAAAAAATATAATTTTATCTTTATAGAAAATATTTTTTAATTTTATTATTATTTAATAATTATTATTTTATTATAATAAATATGATTTTTTAATTTATAATTTTATATTATGGCCAGTGATGAGATGACTGAGCCCATCATGTGAACTGATCGGAAATGATCCAGTTTCCATCTTTGGCTGCTCGTCGGAAGGTTCACCCATTGCTGGCGGCACTAGGGTTTTCTTAGGAATGGATCAGATCAAGCTCTGATACCATGCGGAATTTTCTTATATTATTTCTGTATCTTTACAATAATACAAAGCAGAATTTATACAGACTAGGAGATTAAGGTTGGGCGCTAATCTAGCCTAGGAGTTAGGGAAGTTATTCTCCTCATAATTGCTAATTCTAATAAGATAGGAAAGGCTAGGAATTAGCTAATACTAATCTATATTTAATGGACATAAAGCTGTCATAAAACTGTACAAAACAGAATCTGTTGGTTCTCCTTAATTAGCGTCAATCTTCAACAATAACAACGTCAATTGCAGAAATAAAATTCAATATCTAGGAAGTTGTGTTGCCTAGGACGACTAACAATTAGTTTAAGATGTTGCACAATCAAAGAATAATAAAAACATACACTAAATTTTAACAACATGGACATACAAATTGGAAATCATGTGTCTTTTGAGAAGTTGTCACAGAAATTCAGGGTCTTTGTCACCAACCTGGACTGCACCATTATTCCTCAAAACTTTCATGAAGCTATTCAAACACCTGAATGGAAGGTTGTTGTACAGAAAGAAATCAAAGCTTTGGAGAAGAACGAGACGTGGCAGCTCTCTGAATTGCCTGAAGGAAAGAGGCCAGTTGGGTGTGAGTGGATTTTTTCAGTCAAATAGAACACAGATGGGAGTTTACCCAATAGGTACAAGGCTCGAATGGTAGCAAAAGGGTTTACTTGAATGGTGAGTTTATCTAAATTCTTGATATCTAAATTCTAGTTACTTGGAGAAGTAAAAAACAATATGTGGTCGCTAGGAGCAGTGTTGAAGCCAAGTTTAGATCCATGGCGCGTGGAATCCAGTGCATCGTGACAAAACCAAACACGTGGAAATTGATCGTCATTTCATAAAAGATAAAATTGATGATCAAACAATCAAACTTGAGCATACACCTTCATGTCATCAAACTACAGACATTTTGACCAAGGCACTACCAAGAATAAACTTTGATAACTTAAGATCCAAGCTAGGCATGATTAACATCTACGACCCAGCTTAAGGGGGAGTGTTGGAAATAGATTTGGAATTAATTTCAGCAAATATCCTGCAGATCTACTTGTGGCAGATTATATCAGCCAGAATGAAATCATTACGTGGCTGTATTTCTGGGATTGATGCCTCATTTATTCTCTATAGTATTATTGACTCTTTCCTTTTGTATATATAGGAATTAATTGTTTCCTTATTTAGACTCATTCCTGTTATGTATATATACTTCCTATGTAACATGTATTACAGCAAGGAAAATAAAATAAAATAACAATGTTTTTACACTTATTACATTATCAATGGCCTATAACATTTGGTAATGAGGGAAGAAATTGGTTAAGAGTCCTACACTATTAGATGAGATGTGGCCTGAAAATGTGTTCATAAGAGGGAGACATCTCTCAACTTACAAGATAATTTTGTCAGGTTGAGTAAAGCGCAACCCATATTCTAAGATGGTATAAGAGTCTATCCAAGATTTGTTAGGCCATCCGCTATTGGACCACTCGGCTCACACTCTATATGTCTAGTCCTAGGCAAGAGGAAGTGTGTTGAGAGTCCCACATTGGATGAGACGACTTGAAAATGTGTTTATAAATGGAAGGTGTCAATCACTATTTAAGATTTCTTGAGCTACCCACTATAGAGTCACACTCTTGATCACCAGTCCTGAGTATGAGGAGGGTGTGTTAAGAGTCTCACATTAAATGATATGATCTGAGAGTCAGTTTTGAATGGTAGAATTATGTTCAATCCAAATTCTTAGATGGTATCAAAGTCTATCTAAGAGCTATTGGGCTACACTGGTCACCCTTTAGATGTCAAGTCTTGGGCGTGTTGAGAGTCTCACATTGGATGAGACATGACCTGACAATGTGTTTATAAGTAGGAGGCATCCCTCACTTTACAAATCGGTTTTGTATGATTGGGTTAGGCTCAACCCATATTTTAAGAAACTTCAAAACCAAAATATGTGTATTGACAACAAAGAGCATATACAACATCTAACATGAGATCTTGGATTGCAGTTTGCTAGGGAGCTAGTGCATTATGATACACAATTATATATGCAAGGCCAGACCAGAAAATATTTGGATACATACTGTTGAAGAATAAAAAAAAAATCAGATTTTATTCTCTTTTATTTTATATTATTATGTTTATTTTTATTCTGTCACTATTACTCATAATTACTATTGTTATTTCTTTTCCTATATAAACAGCTTAGGGCTGTAGTAATAAAATATGAAAGTATTTTGTCTTTTACTTTCTTCATGGTATCAAGAGCTCTGGTAAGGGTTCTGTAAACCTTTCCACAACCCATTAGGGTTTGGCGCTCCAACCAACTGAGCTATGGCACACAGTACCCCATGGAAGGTAGCCCTCATGGGTAGCGGCGACAACAACGACAGTTTGGGTAAAAACTCAGAAGTAGTCAACAACGCCGACAATTTAGGCAACACCCCAGGCGGCAGAAGCAATGGCACAAATGGCAGCGGCAATGGCAGCAATGGCAGCCAGAATAGTTTTTCCAACAACTTTTTTGGTCATGAGGGAACTTCTGATGCCCTCAAGGTTGAAATCCAGCAACTAAACGGAAAAAATTATGTTGAATGGTCCCAAACCGCAAGATTGATTTTAGATGGTAAGGGCAGATTTGGTTTCCTAACAGGAGAGGTGCAAATGCCTGCCACAACTGATCCGAATTACAGGTTTTGGAAATCTGAGAACTCTGTTATTATTGCTTGGCTGCTGAGTAATATGGAATCAACAATCAAAAAACCTTTTATGTTTTTGCCTACTGCGAAGGAAGTTTGGGAGGCTGTCAAAGAAACATATTCTGATGTCCATAATTCTTCTCAAATTTTCGATCTCAAATCACGATTGTGGCATGCCAAACAAGGAGATAGAGATGTCACTACCTATTATAATGAGTTGATGACACTATGGCAAGAATTGGATCTATGCTATGATGATCATTGGAAGTGTTGTGAGGATAGTGTTTTGTTTCTTAAGAGACAGGAGAACGACCGTGTATTCATGTTCTTGGTTGGACTTAATAAGCGGCTTGATGAAGTCCGAGGCAGAATATTGGGAAAGATCCCATTGTCATCACTTCGGGAAGCGTTCTCAGAAGTTAGAAGAGAAGAGGCGAGACAAGGTGTTATGATGGGTAAGTCACCTTCTGTTGGTGAGGTTGAAAGCTCTACCTTAGTCACTAAGAATGAAGACGGGAAGAGCGTTGGCAAGAAACCATGGTGCGAACATTGCAAACGTCCAGGGCACACACGTGATACATGTTGGAAGCTCCATGGAAAACCTCTAAATTGGAAGAAAAAAGAAAGAAACGAAGGTCATGCGCTCCAAGCTGGTACATCTGATCAAGAGAAGCAGTCTCCTTCAAGCCCATCTCCTTTCACAAAGGAACAGTTAGATCAATTGTACAAACTTCTTGAGTCTCAAACTTCTTCTTGCTCTATAGCTCAAAGAGGTAATTTTCCAAATACTGCTCTACTTAGTGTCACTCCCAGCCATACTTGGATTATCGATTCTGGTGCTACTGATCATATGACTGGGGAGTCGAGTCTATTTTCTTCTTATAGTCCTTGTGCAGGTAACCACAAAATTAAAATTGCAGATGGCTCTCTTTCAGCCATTGCAGGGAAAGGTTCTGTTATTTTGTCACCTAAGTTAACCTTAAAAGATGTCTTACATGTTCCTAATTTATCATGTAATCTGTAGTCCATTACTAAATTAACAAAGGATATAAATTGTCAAGCTAACTTCTTTCATTCTCATTGCACTTTTAAGGATTTGAGCACGGGGAAGATGATTGGCAATGCTAAGGAGAGTGGAGGACTCTATTATCTTGACAATGGACACAATTTCAAAGACCAACAAAAAACAAGTACCTGCTTTGACTCTATTTTTGTTTCTTCTAATAATGATGATATTATGTTATGGCATTTACGGTTAGGACATCCTAGTTTTCCGTATTTGAAACATTTATTTCCTAAATTATTTTCTAAGAAGGATCCATCTTTATTTCATTGTGAAACTTGTGAATTTGCTAAACATCACCGTTCTTCTTTTTCTACACAACCATATAAACAATCAAAACCATTTGCAGTTATTCATAGTGATGTTTGGGGTCCTAATAGAATAAACACCTTTTCTAATAAAAAATAGTTTATAACTTTTATTGATGATCATACTAGAATTTGTTGGGTTTATTTATTGAAAGAAAAATCAGAAGTTGGACAGGTTATCAAAAATTTCTTTAAAATGGTGCACACTCAATACCAAACAAATATTCAAGTCTTCAGAAGTGACAATGGTAAAGAATATTTTAATATACTTTTGTCTGATTTTTTTCTTGCAAATGGGGTTATTCATCAAAGTTCTTGTGTTAATACACCCCAACAAAATGGAATTGCAGAGAGAAAGAATAGGCATCTTCTTGAGGTTGCTAGAGCTTTACTATTTGCAAATAAGGTTCCAAAATATTTGTGGGGTGAAGCTGTTTTAACTGCATCATATTTAATTAATCGAATGCCATCTAAAGTTTTAGATTTTCGTACACCTCTTGATGTTTTTCGAAATTATTTTCCTTTGACTAATGTCTCTGCTGATTTGCCACTAAAAGTTTTTGGTTGCACTGCTTTTGTTCATGAACATAAACACCTTGACAAACTCGATCCACGAGCAATAAAATGTGTGTTTACCGGTTACTCTCCAACTCAGAAGGGGTATCGGTGTTTTGAACCAAAATCAAAAAGAATTTTTGTAACCATGGATGTTACTTTTGTTGAAAATTAACCATTTTTTTCTGACATTCATCTTCAGGGGGGAAATTTTAAGGAAGATTCATCTTTTACTTTTGAAAACATCATTACTTTAAGTGATATAGTGTTATCACAAAATTCTAAGACTTATATTGATGCACCAAAAGAAAATGCCCAAGAATCTATATTGGAACTCAATCCACTTATGAATGAGGTTTCGACAGATTCAGGGGCGACAATTTCAAATCAAAATCACAATGATAAAATTCTTGATCTCAATAATAATGAAGGACCATCTGAAATGCCACAACATAATGATTCATATAAAGAGACACAAAGCAGGTGTACTACAATTGGCCCTACTTGGAAGGGAAATGTCTTTGAAAGAAGAAACCATAAACAGAGAAATGAAGGACCCATTCTCCGACCCTTCCAAGATTCTGAACCAATAGATAATCCAACACATCATCTTGATACAGGTAAGTCTTCTTCTATTCTTAAGAGTCATGTCGAGTATCCTGATATAGACCTTCCTATTGCAATTAGAAAACCTGTTAGATCATGCACTAAATATCCTTTGTCTAATTATGTGTCATACTCAAAATTGTCTTCTTCATTTGCTGCATTTACCTCTAAGTTGTCTACTGTAGAAATTCCAAAAAATATACAGGAGGCTCTAAAAATTCCAAAGTGGAAGGAAACTGTTCTTGAGGAGATGAGAGCTCTTGAGAAGAATCAAACTTGGAGAGTCATGACGTTACCTACAGGAAAGAATACTGTTGGCTGTAAATGGGTATCTACTGTGAAATATAATTTTGATAACACAGTTGAAAGATACAAGGCACGCTTGGTTGCTAAAGGGTTTACTCAGACATATGGCATTGATTACTCAGAGACTTTTGCTCCCGTTGCCAAATTAAACACTATTAGAGTTCTCTTGTCCTTGGCAGTGAATTTAGATTGGTCTCTTAACCAACTTGATGTAAAGAATGCTTTTCTAAATGGTGATTTGGAGGAGGAAGTATACATGGATAGCCCACCTGGCTTTGAAGATAAATTTGGTTCAAACGTGTGCAAACTACAAAAATCCCTTTATGGTCTCAAGCAATCTCCAAGGGCTTGGTTTGAGAAATTCACTCAGTCGGTTAAAAGGCAAGGATATATGCAGGGACAATCAGACCATACTCTGTTCATGAAGTTCTCTGATGTTGGTAAAATTGCAATTCTAATTGTATATGTAGATGATATTATTCTCACAAGAGATGACATTGTTGAGATAGAAAGATTGAAGAAAAATTTGAAAAAAGAATTTGAGATCAAAGATTTAGGTGCGCTTAAATACTTTCTTGGTATGGAAGTTGCTCGCTCAAAGAAGGGAATTGTTGTTTCTCAAAGAAAATACATCTTAGATCTCTTGGAAGAAACTGGGATGAGTGGGTGTAGACCAGCAGATACTCCTATGGATTTAAATGCTAAACTTTGGGAGAAAGGCAGTGTTCCTATAGAAATTGGAAGATACCAGAGATTAGTCGGCAAACTTATTTATCTAGCCCACACTAGACCTGACATCGCTTTCTCTGTGAATGTTGTAAGTCAATTCATGCATTCTCCCTATGAAGAACACTTGGAGGCAGTTTATCGAATCTTAAGGTACTTGAAATCCAATCCTGGAAAGGGTTTGTACTTCAAGAAAACTAATGACAGAGAAGTCTCTATATTTACAGATGCTGATTGGGCAGGATCAATTACTGATAGAAAATCCACCACTGGATATTGTGCCTATGTTTGGGGAAATTTAGTTACTTGGAGAAGTAAGAAACAAGGGGTTGTCGCTCGAAGCAGTGCAGAAGCTGAATTCAGAGCAATGGCTCAAGGAATTTGTGAACTTTTATAGATTCGTAAACTCTTGGGCGAACTGAAAATGAAAGTTGACTCACCCTTAAAATTGTTCTGTGATAGCAAAGCAGCAATAAGCATAGCTCACAACACTGTACAACATGATAGAACCAAGCATATTGAGATTGACCGCCATTTCATAAAAGAAAAAATTGATGTTGGAGTTATATGCCTACCATTTGTGACTTCCAATCAGCAAACTGTTGATATCTTGACAAAAAGTTTGGCAAGACCCAATTTTGAGCGACTGATAGCCAAGTTGGGCATGACAGATATCTATGCACCAACTTGAGGGGGGGGTGTTGAAGAATAAAAAAGAAATCAGATTTTATTCTCTTTTATTTTATATTATTATGTTTATTTTTATTCTGTCACTATTACTCAGAATTACTATTGTTATTTATTTTCCTATATAAACAGCTTAGGGCCGTAGTAATAAAATATGAAAGTATTTTGTCTTTTACTTTCTTCACATACATATCTTATTTTCATCCTTAAACTTTCCATCTGATTTACATGTTTTATACATGCTAAGAATTGACATACAATATAAACTAAAATACCTATGTCGTGTGATGGCAGCTTCTGAGCACAGTGAGCCATATATAGACGGCAATATGCAGATGCCACTGGATTTCCTAATCCTCTTGTCATCATCACCAAGCGTTGGAGGCTGTCTATAGGCTGGTCGAGCAGAAAACGCCAGCAAGGCAATATTGCCAGCTCCAAGTAACTATGGTACAATTTCATATAAACAGTCAGCATATGCCAGTCAATAAGAAGGAATCTTCGGTGCAGCAATTTGCAAAATGTTATTAACAAACTCCACAAGAGTTTTCTGAAAATAGATCTATATTATAGCAAAATCTCAAGCAACATTGACAGAAAAAGCTTCTTATCAAATTCCTTACTATCTTCTTTGTGTTAACACTATATGAGAGATTCCAAAACATGTTTGAATTTAATTATAACAACAAAGTACATTCTGAAAATAACAGCTCCACACCACTGCCCAAAAATATCCTACAAAGCACAAAATATAGCCAGTCCAACCTCTTTTGATCAAACTATTGAACTAATGGTGAAATGTAAAACAGATTCGAGCAGCTCCTCACTCTGTTATTTCACAACTCCTCCCTTGATTGCCACATTTCAATTTGGGTTACACCTCTCTCTTGCCTCAAGCTTCCCTACTTAAGGCTCTACTTTACCGAAGACTCCTTTCAAATTCTTTTCTATCTCATTCTTTTATTCCTTTCTCCATAAACACTTTCTTAAGTAGTTAAATGCCAAATAACTTTGACCAAAACTCATCCAACGTGGGACTTAAACACATGAAAACAATAGAGCAATGCAAATGCCAAATAAAAGACTAGATCAAAGAGGCTATGATAGCATGTCAAGAACCAGATTATCCCAAAAGCATACGCAGCTAAACACTGACTCACAAACTGTTCTTAAATATATCAAAGATGTACTTCACCAGCAAAGAAGAATGGCCTTTGATTGGTATTAGATTTAGCTTTAAAATTATAAAAATTTAGATGGCTGCCATTTTTGTAAGAGAATATCAATTAACAGTTTTAAAACTGAATTACAGAAATTCTAATTGTGATTATGAAGAAAATTGAGGTGCACATATCATAAAGTCTCAAACCAACATAAACAGAAGAAAAATAACTTCATCAGTAAAAAGCTTACAAGGAATAAATTAAATAAAGGATAAGGAATTCACATGCGTGGAAGAAGATCTTGCACAGCACCAATTTTGCTGAACCAGTTATAGCAAGTTTCTTTAGCATCGGCACAAATATCGCTAGCTTTGAAGTTTTCTACACAGTTCAAATAAAATATTTAAGAAAAAAAAATGCCACTTTTAAACCAGGACCAACTATCTCCTGCAGATCATCCAGCTTGTATGGCGTATAAATTAGTCTCAATAAATATGATACAGAAGAAAACACATTTGGTGACTTCTTATGTTTGAGATAGATAGGGCGTTTATTGAAGTTAAGACATATTTTCAATTGGTTAATTCATCCATAATAAAAAATATCCTAAACTGTATTTCAACAAACAATATATCATGCATGCACTTCTCTATGATGCGTGGATATCAAAAAATGATGGCTTATCCAAATAACATTTGTATCTGATACCAATGCATTCAGATTTTTTATTCCCATATTTTAAATTTCAGGCAGTGCTGCATATGATTGTTGGTTTTATGGGGGTGCCAACATAGTTGAGATGCTTAAAATCATAATGATACCTGTGCACTTCCTTTTTGCTTAGAAAAATGCGTTCATATTTTTTGTATATCATTTTATTCTGGATACTCCCTACCATCAAAGTACTTGCCAACCACCTTCATTATATAGGAAGTGGGAGAGGGATTGCGGTCACATAGATAAATTTTATTTAGTTTATAACATTTACAAATATACATACTTCATTTCATCTGCATTTTCATATATGTGTATTAATAATTAAAAAAAAAACTATTACTTTTGTATATTATATCGGATGTCCATTTTCTTAGGACTTAGATAAAGGAGAATTAGTTAGTAGAAGTAGTTAATTGGTTGAGGTTGTTATAAATAGTTAAACTATTATGTTTGTTAGTGATCATTTTCCCTTCTTATCCTAAGTGTACATGGAACCTATAAATAAAGGTTCATCCCTTATGAAATCATCTTTTATTAAAGTTAGAAATTGAGTGGTGTAAACCATTGTAGGAGCATATCCGCTCTTGTGTATCATTTTCTTTGAAGAGATTCACTCCAATTATTTCTTATCCTTTTTTCCAAATATTAGTGTCCTTCCTCTAAATCCTTGGAATCAAATTCTTGGGTTCCTAACACATTTCGTACCCACACCTTTGGAAATTCTATTTTTTGCAAGCAGTGGTATTTACGTACATATATTATTATTTGTAAATAATGATGTTAGACAACTGGTATTACTCATTTCATTCGGGTTAGTTTGGCTAAGCATCAGTCTTGTTGAACCAGCTGCAACATAGCTGGGTGTGTCTTCACTTAAATAAAGAAATTCAAAGCAATTGACCGGGAACCTGACCATCCATGAATAGCACTAGCCAAAGAACCAGAATTCGAAGTTTAACATGTACCAAGTATTGTATAAGCCATACACATTTATATGCGATTACTAATTACAATCACTATAGTGTTATTGTTTATTATTGTATGTATATAGTCGGTGTTACCTTATCATCATATTATATTAAATAATCATATACTACACAATATAAAGATCAGTTGTTTCAAATAAATTATGTCAGTGACTTGTCCTTGTATTTGAAACATTGGCTGGAAAAGGCAAGAAAACGTGGAAAATGGAAAACCAATAACTAAGAAAGAAGACAACACAGTGCTATTTGATATCAAAACAATTTTTAGTTATCCTTGCTTTCCAGGAAAGAAAAATAACATCTAGAAGAACTATTTGTTGATAAGTTTTCAGATAATGATGAATAGTACAAATTTTTTTCAAACAAAAGTTCACATATTGATTTTCATTATTCAAAAAATTGGTCTAAATTTTCAACCACCGAAACAATGATTGGGTTTTATACCATCGTGATTTTGAAAATGTAAAACAATTGTGTAGAATGATTCTGACAAGTTCATGCTATTTGGTTCATAAAAAATAGAACTTCTCAAAGTTTTCCTTTCCAGCTATCCTATAACAAATACATAGACAAATCAGAAATCACAAATTATATTCCAAATCTAACCAATTCTCCTTTAAGTTTAAACAACCATAATAATTACAATGATGTTGCCAACATTACCATTGCCATCATCACAAATAAGACCACCACCTGCCACATAGGGCCCTTATAGCCTTAAATCGGCAATCTCTGAATCTAAAACTATTATAAATCCCTTTGCCAATATTACGTGACTTTCTTCTTCTGATTTCTTATTGACATACTCAAGTGAAAGATTCAATAGGCAGCCAGCTGTGAACTTCCAGATTTTTATCTATGACTAGTAAACATTAGAAATGCGCTCTGGATATACATTATTAATTAATAGTTAGGAACCAAACGACCCAATTCTAAACAGAGTATAATTTGAAGGTACTAACATGCTTTTTAATATGTTAATGGACAAAATACCAAGTCTTCAAAATATTAGCATTAAAAAAAGTATGTTGATAAAGTATTGGCATGCTGCAGACAAGCCATATGCTTGTTCCGACTAAATTACATTACTACTTGCTATGTGCATAAACAACATTACATGAGTGAGAGATTCAAATTGACAAAGTACCTGCCAAGTTGCAGACTAGAGCTCCATCTTCTGTAAATTCTGCTTTCCGCTTTATGCGTTTCCAAACCAGGTCCCCAAGCATATCCATGATATCTGTGACAAGGACAAATAGAGTGGGATAAAACTCCAATACTGATGTGTCCACCATAAGCTTAGCAACCTGCAAATAAAATAATCCTGGTCAGATGTGTATAGTCAACCATAAGCAACACAGTTGAGATCAGAAACCAAAAGAAATCATTATTTCACTCACTCTCTCAAGTTAGTAGAATATGAGTTAGTCAATTGGAAAGCCACTTCTATTTAATCGAAATATTGTAAAACAAAGTTAAGCAAGATCTGTACTCTGTAAAACAAAAATATTATTGGGTGTGAGTAAAGCGCAGGTGAACAGAAAATATAAAAATTTCATATCAGTTTAGATGGGCTCTACAATCCCTATATTATCTAAAAAATGGGAAACCATGCGCAGAAACAAATAAACAAGCAATAAGAACTATCCTAACATGAAGAGGTTACACAAGGAAGGATCTCTAACCTAGGATTTCTAGATAAGAGCAAACAAGTAGAGTACATTTAAATGAAATACAGAAAAACAAGCTGGGTTGAATAGACACTGGAGTGAATATTGTTTGTATCCTATCCTATATTTACAACCAAAAACAGGGTACTCCGAATTTTGTAACCTTTAGGATACAGGTACACTAAGGTATATTAAATAAATTAAAAATCATATTAATCTACATATACAAATATAAAAAGTAACATACTCTACAATTTCTATGGACCAGAATTTAATATAGTAAAAAATTATTTATGGGTTTATTTAATTTCATGAGTTTATTCATAGTAGGGGTTTACATGAGTCAACCCTGTGGGTTCCACCCATTTAATTACAGGTCTGTTAAGTGCCAGTCATCCTTCACTTATCATCTTTACCCTATAATAACATTCACTATTTAAGATACTCTATAACAATCTTGTTTCCCTATTTAGCAGCCCTAGTTTTCACCTTCACATCATATATTTGGGCAGTGTCTTTGGCTTTAGAATAAGTCTCTTCTAATGCCTTCCAAATCTCCTTTGTAGTATTGAGAAACATGCAAGTGCCACTGATTTTTCGGATCAATGCATTCCATAACCATGCCATGGTCATAGAATCCTTTTTATCCCACTTCTTAAACTTGGAATTTGTTTCTTTAGAGGGTTCATCTGTTAAGTGTTCTGCCTCCCCTTTACCATTCAAAAAATTATACACTAGTTGAGACCACTTTAAATAATTCTTCCCATTCAACTTGCAAGCAGGGGAGAGGTTATGCAATTCTGTTTGGGATTTCTTATCCCCTGTTTCAGTTTCAGTATCAATCACTACTACTGCTTCAGCCATGAATGAAATAATGAGATCGAGATGATAACTGATGGCGTAGTGCGCACGAAAACGGCGCAAGGATCAGGTCAAAAGACAAGGAGCAAGATGTGCTGTACACGGCGCTGCAAATAGCGCAATGAACATGGAGCCATGTTGCGACAACAATTAAGGCTGTTGTCTTGTGCGAGGATTCATGGGGAAAGGTGTGACTGCAATGGTGGCTGCCGACTAGGGTTTTGTTGCACAGTAAGAGGTTATGACTCCCAAGGTTCAGGAGCTCTAATGTCATTTTCAAAATTAGGGTCATCAGTTATTCTTAGAATTTGGGTTGGGTCCTACACAGACCCACAAAACCGGCTTCTAGGGTGGAGACTACCCCCACTTATAAACATATTGTCAAACCTGATCTCATCCAATGTGGGACTCTTAACACACACACCCTCACGTTCAGGACTGAACATCTGGGCGTGACCCCAGTGGTCCAACAGCAGGTGGCCTAATGGATCTTGGTTATATTGGGCCTAATTTATCCTTACAAAAACCGACTTGTAAGGTGAGGGATGCCACGATTTATAAACTATTATAAACCAACAAATGTGCAGTAACCAGATGTCGACTTTTTATTCGTGATGGACCCTGCCCAGTTGATCAATATTTTGGAAAAATAGTCCTCTTCTTGGGGGACTTTTGAGGGACCCTAGAATACATTAAACAGCCTACAAATAATCTTCATGAGGTGAATGCATAAACTGACTTACTAAGCTTGCAGCAAAGGCTATATATGGACAAGTATAAGATACGCAAATTAGTCTTCCTACTAGTCTTTGATACCGAGATGTATCCACTAGATCATCACTGCCATCATTACCAATTTTCTGATTAGGATCTATTGGGAGTATCAGCTGGCCTACAACCCATCATCTCGGTTTCTTTTAGAAGATCTACAATACATTTTTGCTATGACACAACAATCCCTCTCTTTGATCTTGCAACTTCCTTCCCAAAAAACATATTTTAAAGACCCAAGATCTTCAATTTCAAACTCACCAGCAAGAGATGCTTTCAAATTTCTTATTTCACTAGAATCATCCCCAGTAATAACAATATCATCTAGATAAACAATCAATATAGCCATTTTACCTTTAGAAGAATGTTTCATAAACATGGTCTAATCACTTTGACACTAAGAATATCCCTGTTTCATAACAAATTGGGTGAATCTTTCAAACCACGCTCAATTAGAATTTTGAAAGGGTACAACAGAATTAGAAAGACTCTTACTTGTTGGATCCTTGGATGTTTGGCAGTGTCGAGGTTCTCTTCTCTGAGGCACTTTTTTCCTTAAGTATACGTGGTCAAAGGGTTGGATACCATTGTTACCAATTTCATTTGTCTCATTTTCAACTTCTGATTATGTCAAGACATTTTCTTGAATATCATGTTCATGGCTTTCTTGACTAGATTCACCCAAGGATTATGTTGTTACTTTCCACAATTTCTAGTATTTTCAAATAGGACTATGTTATGTTAGTTTCCTTACAATCTCTTTTTTCCAAATTGTTTAGAAAATACAGATTTGCAGTTTTTAGATATTGAACATCATCTTCTTCTATTTTCCTTCCATGAAGACGATTACAAAAAAAAAAAAGGAGGTTTTTCAAAGAAAGTGTAACTATGGATGCCAATTTCTTTGAGAAACTCCTTTTTTTTTTGCAATCATCTTCAAAGGAGAAAATAGAAGAAAATATTTAAAAACTACAAATCTGGATTTTCTAAACAATTTGGAAAAAACAAATTGTGAGGAAAGTAACATAATAGAATCCTATTTGAAAATACTAGAAATTGAGGAAAGTAACAAAACAAAATCCTTGGGTAAATCTAGTCAAGAAAGCCATGAACATGATATTCAAGAAAATGTCTTGACAGAGCCAGAAGTTGAGAATGAGACAGTTGAAATTGGTAACAAATGTATTCAACCCTTTGACCACGTAAATTTAAGGAAAAAAGTGTCTCACGTAAGAGAACTTCAACACTACCAAACATCCAAGGATTCATCGTTTATGTAGATGATACTTGTAAAATATGAGTAATTTATGTGTATCGTGTGTGTCTAATGAGATCACGCATCTTTCTATTTATAATGATGTTGCAATAACTACATTCAATATCTAGGAAGTTGCACTGACTAGGAAAACTAACAATTAGTCTAGGATGTTGCACAATCAAGGAATAATTAAAACATAGTTTTGAATATAATATTATCCCTAAAGCTAAAGCTTACTACTATGCTTTAAGCTTGTTACAACAAAACATTTTATCACAAAAATTGAAACAAAGTTTGACAACTGTTGGACTAGTTTGAGATGAGAAGGCACCACTAACAATTCATTTTTGACAACTGGTGGTGCTGACAGTGGCATTTGTCGCCGTCGACAGCGGCACCTTTTTCAGTCTTTCAATTTTTTGGCTTCATACAGTCATTTGTCGTAGTCAACTCTGGCTGCCTTTCAAGCAATCAGCCATTACACGCACCTTCACCTTCTTTGGGTGTGGGCCCCGCGCGCCGCCACAAGACATATAAGATTACTCATATTTTACAAAAATATTTTTTGGAAATGGAAGTTGTAAGATCAAAGAAAGAGATTGTTGTGCCACAACAGAAATATATTTTAGATATTCTAAAGAAACTGGGATGATAGTTGTAGGACAATTGATACTCCAATAGATCCTAATCAGAAAATTGGTAGTGATGGAACTTGTGATCCAATGGATATATCTCGCTATCAAAGACTAGTAGGAAGACTAATTTATCTATGTCATACCAGTTTATGCACCCACCTCACGAAGAACATTTGGAGTATGTTTACCGCATTCTAAGGTACCTCAAAAGTTCCCCAAGAAGAGGACTGTTTTTGCTAAAAACTTATCAACAAGGCATTGAGGTATTTACTGACGTAGATTGGGCAGGGTCCATCACAGATAGAAAGTCAACATCTGGTTACTGCACATTTGTTTGGGAAAACTTAGTTATTTGGAGGAGCAAGAAACAAATTGTAGTAGCTAGAAGCAGTGCTGAGGCAGCATATAGGGCAATGGTCCATGGTGTTTGTGAAATCCTATGGCTTCAAAGAATCTTAGAAGAGCTAAAACTTCCTATAATTCTCCCAATGAAGCTGTATTGCGACAACAAGGCAGCAATTAGTATTACTGTTCAACATGACCGAACCAAACATTTTGAAATTGATAGACATTTTATAAAAGAGAAAGTAGATGCAGGTCTGATTTGTACGCCTTTTGTCCCTACTTCACAACAAGTTGTTGATATCCTTACCAAAGCTCTATTCAAGTCGAATTTTGAATTTCTTGTAAACAAGTTGGGCATGCTAGACATATATGCACCAACTTAAGTGGGTGTTGATAGATAGCAATCACATCTGATATGATTGTGTTTATTAGTTGATTTTCTATTTAAGTTGACTTGTATTTTGGGAAAGAATCAAATCACTCTGATTTGATTTATTATCTAATTTATTTTTCTTTTATTCTCTGCATTCATTAGATAGCTGGCAGCATTTTATATATATATATATATATATATATATATATATATATATATATATATATATATATATATATATATGTACTATTTCAATTTCAATACAAAATAAGAAATTCTCCTTCCCTCTCTTGTTTTAACCTAGTAGCTGCACCTTAAAACACAATTTTTATTCTGAAATGTTTTAAACCAATCATATTTCTATGTAAGGAAATTATGTTGGATTTAAAATTTGTCAACAATCACGAAATATCATCCATGCATTGCACGATTCACTACACTAGTTTCCAATATATGGCCAAAAACCTTTCTCAATCAGAACATATATACCAATCATCACACCTTTAAAATATAATTTTTATTTAAAACCAATTCGTTGATCTTCCTTCAGATGGCATAATCAACAACCTTAATCTTAGAATTTGGACTTGGAGCATAACTCTAACCCCACGAAATCAGCTTAAGATGAGGACTACCCAAGCTTTCTAGGCACTACTTAAGTCATATCAGTAGGCGTCACTAGGTGATGTGAGATTTTCCAACACACCTCCTTGAGCCTGGAGCAAGGACAGTACGGAGGCCCAACAACAAACTTCTATTATAATAGGCTCTAACACAATCTTAGAATTTGGGCTTAAAGTGACAAAACCAACTTGTAAAGTGAGGACTACCTAAGCCATATAAGCATTATTTAAGCCATACCTCTAAATAGTGCAAGACTTTTCCATCACTTATTAACAGTAAAAGAAGCATCTCAGATTTTCATTTTCCTAACTTCCATCAAAGCTTCTAAAATAACAAAATACCATATAAAAGGACCACATAACAGACAACCTACTGGATAAAACCTTCAAGTTAATCAATTAAATGAGTATCATACATAAAATATATTCTATCCTAATGGGAAAACTAGGAAAAAACATGCTTATCTTTCTTCTTGACTTCAAAAAACAAAAAAAAAGTGATTTAACTTTTAATTTAGTACAACTATAATATTGCAAAAATAAACTGTTAAATACATCAAAGGTCACCTGTATAGATAACTTTAAAGATGTTACACGGTCATCGGCAAGCCAAGAACGGGTAATTTCATCTTTGAGCTCATGTAGTCGAGAAACATACTCCTGCCAAGTAATCACTTTGGCACCCTCGTCTGCAAATTTTTGTGGATCATCTAGTTCTTCCAAGTGCATACTTGTTGAAGATTTCTCGTGTGCTGAAATTTGGGACGTCACATTACTAAATGATGATAAATAAAGGATAAAACATGAAAAAAAACAATGTAAAATATATTGGCATACATTTTCCACTTCTCATTAAAACATCAGGCATCTGTAAGTTGAAAAAATAATATATAATTAGATAATGAACTGAAGGATTATAGATAAAGTATGGAAACTATTTTAAAATACAATGGATTATTTACTAATGCTTACTTTAAGATCTAGTCTATAAGAATGTCATAGGTAATCTGTTCAACATTACTAGAAATTACAAACACTCCCTCCGTCCCTAATCTTTAGTCCTTTTAGCTTTAGAGACATATATTAAGAAATAATAAAATTACATGAGTTTAGACCCTTTTACCCTTAATTCATTTAATAAAAGTAAAATGCATTTAATGTATGCTTTTGGTTTTTGTAAGGGTACAAAAGCAAAAACATTATTAATTGTATCTTGATTTCTTAAAAGAACCAAAGTTTTGGGACAAAAATAAAAAGCTAAAAGGACCAAAGGTTAGAGAAGGAGGGAGTATTTATAGTAACTAACTGCTATATCTTACACTTTGTAAAAATATTTCAAAAGTTGTAAAATTTTCCATCAGACCATCAACTAAACAGCTAGTACAAGGGCGGTGTCCACCTAGCATACAGAAGAATCTTAAAAAGGGAGGCACAACAATGGTCATACCCAACCTTGTTCATTACTGGGGGGACAACTGAGAACCATGTTTTTGAGACAAATAGCTAAAGAGTAATTATAGAAATATGAAATTCAAATATACCTCTAAGATGCTGCATAAAGTATACTCAATATTCAATAAGAATCTAAGTGGTTAGAAATATCTTAGCCAGGATTTACTAATGGGAGAACCTCTTAAAAATATTCGATAATTAGCGTAGCCAATGAAACAGTGTTTTCATCACATGGAAACCAAATGACAGTATGAGACAGCTATATATTTGTGTAATGCAAACATATCCAGCCTTTCCCCTAGCCAACTCCGACAAAGCCATTGAAAGAAAGAATAACCCTTGCATGAGGAGGTATTTTCCAAAACCAATGTTTAACCCTAACTCAAAGGCAGTATGAAATATGAAAATTCAGACGTCAATCTACCACTACTGCTAATTAAGAATGTTAAATTCAATATGAAGTATTTATAGTATCATTACAAAACATGCTTCCATTGCACGAAAAATACTATATGCACCCTCAGCCATCTTCACATACCACCATATATTTTATATGTAGCACTTTATAATTTTATATGAACCAGAAAAATAAATACAATGAATCTTACTGAAGAAAGTGAAACCATTTTTGAGACAGGAAACTTCTGCATTAGTAGTCTCCTGAAAGAGGTCCACTCCTTCATAGGCTGATCACCAGCAACTTCACTCAAGTTTCGGTGATCCAGAGGGGTAGCCTTTGCATCATTATCAGCTCCTCCTCTCAGTGGATCAAAGAAATCAGCATTCCCACTATCCACAGCAACATTAACCTAAACAGATAATTGAAGATCGTCAGTTTATCACAACTCTACAATGACGGTAAGATTCTACATAATCTCATCACCGAATTGTTCTACCTAAAATTTTATATCTCCATTTTTTTGTTTACTTTCATTAAACAAATCAACAGATATTTTTTAGAAAAAATAAAAATTTGGAGAATGAGATTATTATTTATAAAGGTGTGGCATTAATGATCATTTTACAACTGTCTCGAATGGCATTAGAAGTCCATCCCTTGAAGTAATGAAGTCAAATTCTGGACACTTCATAGTTAATAATAAGCCTTAAACTGCATTTACTTAACAAAATCCCACCTTTCCTCTGCTCTTAGTGTTTATCCTCGCACTGTTACATAACATCAGCTACTATATTTTGCAATTCATAATTCCATAATTTTTATCAAAATTACCTCAGATTTTACAGAATATGCTAATATCACCCGAGTCAAGAACATCTACGTTAAACTAAATAAAGTTTTCTTAAACATTTGCTTATTTTAGGTTTGATAGAACTAAAAACCTTACTCAACTAAATCAAATGATTAATCTATTAGCATTTAGCGTTAGTGAGGCTGTTATTATCGCGATGCATCTCAATCGATGAAAACGCAACACCGATAATACATTGTCGCGGTTTTTTATTCCGCCACCATTGAAGGTAGTGTAATTTGTTAACAGAAGGAAAATTTTGCGAGAGAAAGTGTGAAATGAGTAGGACCTGTGCCAGGGGTGGAGGTGGAGCAGAAAGAGGATGAGCATCGGCGCGTACGCGAGGAAGCGCGTGAGATGCATTATCGGTTGTGTAATTACGAGGTCTGAACTCCATGGAATGGAAGCATTCAGGTATGGGGGTTGGAGAATTCGGGATTGGGGAGTTCGGGGTTTGATTTTGGCACTGTGACTTTTTTACGAAGAAAATGGAATCAAGTTTACCGAATCTTCTCGAACAAAACAAAATCAACACTTAAAATTGGTTAGATTAATCTATAAATTTTATAAATCAAAATATTAATCTCTAAAATTATATAAATATAAAATCAAAATATTTTATTTGTAAACTTTTTATTCTATGTCTATGTCATTTTCTGTGTAAGGTTATGCATGGATTCATTATGAATAAATTATTTCATAAAAATTAAATTTTGCAGAAAAACTAATCTATATCATGAGATAATATTAACATGTCATAATAAATATTTGTCAATTTATAAAATTGATGTACTAATTTAAATGATGTTTAATGACCGATTTACATGTGTATTTATTAAAATATTTTTTTGGGTTTTTTATGTTTTTGGTTCTTCACATTTTATTTATGTTTTTGGATCTTCACACTTTGGGTTTAGTTAGTGCTAAAAATCAATAGAACTTGAATTTAGTTTTCTCAATTCGATAAGAATTAGTTCAACTTAAAACCTAACTCGAATTTGACACAAATTTATTTTTTGATTTGAACTCGATTCAAGTTCACGAGCAAATTGATTCGGCTTGATAGCTCGAATCAAATAAACTAAGACAAAAAAAAACTTAAAGAACAAATGTGTTTCTTTAACTTTAAATTAAAATATTAATTTAAATTAGACTCAAAAATCAATGTTTTCATTACTCCTTGATTAGCATATGCATTTGTGGTACACTCTTTTTACAGGAGAGTGTTATAGAGTATATTTTTCAATACGAGACTTCAATAGTAAAGTTGAAGAGAGTTCATCCAATATGAAATTTCTACGTGTTAAAAATAACTAAAGAACAAACTTTAAGCAATAATATTAAATTTAAAATAATTTTCTTTATCTTCATGGTATGAATAAGAATTGAATACATTGTTAAAACTTTTAAATGAGATAAATTTTATCTCAAAAGAATATTTATAACTCTAAATATTATCACCGAAAATAATTAATTAAAGCAACAAATATAATATTTACCTTAGACTTGAGTTGCGTGTCTTTTTAGTAGCTTTTAAATGATATAAAAACCTTTTGATAATAGTTTTGTAAATATTTTTTTTTTAAAGTCTTGTACATAACTTTTTTTTTCATATCAAAATGACATTTTTCAACATTATCTATAATCATTTTAATACTTACACTTAAATTAATTTTGTTATACAACACACAAGTCATATTTATTTCATATATATATATATATATATATATATATATATATATATATATATATATATATATATATATATATATATATATATATATATATATATATATCGAGTTGGTTCATAACCAAATCAATCGAATTATATATAGCTTAAATTCAAAGAAGACTCTCTACATGGATAGGCAAACATTTATCTATTGTTACTAGAGTGACCCTCATAAATTCAGTACTAAGAAGTATCGCCCTATATTTTCTCTCATTTTTCAATTTGTCAAGGAAAGTCCTACATGCTCTTACTTCTATTCAATGAATGATCTACTATTTGAGTGAACTTCTTCATTTAAGGTACACCCCTCTCATTTTTAAAAAAAGGTGGATAAGGGATTAAACTTTGTTAGAAGGACTCTATTTTGTAGACGAACCTTTTACTAACGGACAGTGGGACGTTGAGGGAAACACACTAGTTTTCTCAAAGTGTATGTTGTAATCTTGGCAACAGTGAGGATTGTATTTTTGGTTGGATAAATGGGTAGGAGGGATATGTTTCTATGAAATTTATTTTCAAGATTTTTTTGCATTGTCTATGCAAAATAAGTGAAGATTCTGATTTGGTTGGCGACAACGTAGAGCATTATGCTTATAAGGAATAACATTATTTTCAACATTGAGGTGGGGGATATTGGTGATGAAAGTCAAATGTAGTAAATTGAGCTATCATATCTACAAAGACTTGAGTGATATTACATTGTTCAACAAAGTTTATAATAGTAAGTAAGGATTTGAGTGATAAACATTTATAACAGATACTACAATGAGAGAGAAGTGTTGGAATAGATTTCATCAATATCTTTCTCAAATATTCTCGTAATCTAAAATACATGTTATTTTATACATCAATAACATCATCATCACATCACATAATTATGTATCATTAATTTCTTAATGAAAAAAGATATTAACTTTCTTTACTAAACATCAATTTCTCAAACATTTAACAACGAAACATTAATTAAACTCAAATGATTTTGTTGACTAATGAATCTAATCATATCCTTAAATATCAAATTCAATAGATGATTAATTAGAAATCAAGTTTTGAAAGCAATTTTTCAATAAAACTTCAAATCACAAATCAAAATTATATTAAAAACTAAACCATTAAAATTGACGCATAATAAAAACAGAGTTTAACTATCCATTTCTAGGGTAGCTATGAGTTAAACATGAAAGGATGAAGATCTTCCATCTTGAAATATAAGATGAACTCCAATTCTTCAACAACCTCCTATCTAGTTTGTTCTCAGTCTATGTAGGAATGTGAAAAAACTCCTTAGTTTTCAACCAATATTGTCTATTATAATTATGTGTTTTTAGGCACAGTTTGGTCTTTTATACTTGTTGCATAACTAAAAAATTGCTTAGCAAATTTATTGCCTTGCTAAAAAGGATAAGGAGACAATATATCAAAGACTCATCCTATCATACTCTAATTTTTTGTTTGACACACCAATTTGATAGGATACAATAATCAAATTTTTTAAGCATGTCCTACTTAGGTCTTATTTTTTTAATCCTTAGTTTAAGGTATGTTAAAATAATCATTTTTTTTTCATTTTTGTCTTTTTCCCCCTCATGTTTCTCTCTTCTTCTCCACCTCAATTTGTCGTGTTGGTATCTCCTCCCTCTCACCACGCTCTCTTCTCCCTCCCCCTCTCCACTACCGCTCTCCTTTTCCTCTCCACCGTTCTTCTCCATCGCCACACTCCTCCCTCTCTCCACTATCGTTCTCTTCTCCCTCTCCAATGCTCTTCCGTCTTCATCGCTCTTCTCTATCGTCGCACTCCTCCAAGGTATTGTTTATCCTGTTTCCCCTTTTTCATATTTGCCCTAATTTGATTTTCTTATTGTGTTGATGAAATGATTTTTGATTTCCTCTGATTTTATGATTGTTTTCTGTTGTTGATGTCGAGTTGATTTTATAATTGTTGACATTGGGTTGATTTTTTCTAAATTTATTATTGCACTAGTTTTATTATTCCTCTGATTTTATGATTATTTTCTATTGTTGATGTTTAGTTAATTTTATAATTGTTGATATTTGTCTGATTTCCTCTTTGTCATATATGCGATGATGTTTTTTGATTTATTTTATTCTATAATCTAATAAAAGTTATGATTGTTTTCTGAGTGTGTTCATATTGAAATATTGAAAAAATAAACTTTGATTTGGATTTTTGATTTATGATTGTTTTCTTTTTTTCATATTTGCCTTTTTCTCTCTATCATATATGATGTTTGAGTTGTAGATTAATTGTTTTTTTTATATAGTTAATAATAATAATAAACTTTAATTAATGTTTCAAGAAAAATAAATTTGGTGTACAATTATAATTATTTTCCTCTGCCATCTATGTTGTGTATTATGATGTATTGATATTATATTTTGTGATGATGGATAATAATAATAATAATAATTATTATTATAATAATTTATTATTATAATAATGTCGACACTTTTATATATAGGTAAATATGAATTCACAAGAATAAAATGGTGTGATGCTATATATAATGTTAGAGCAAATGTTTTTAGAGATGATTGGACTTTGTTTAACAATTTTTATGATAGTTAGTCATTCTTCAATATGGTATTATGAAAATCATAGCATTAGAAATCGACTAATGGATAGAGAGAGATTAAAGGAGGAATTTTTAGAGAGTTTGATCAATCAAGATGATGTCACATATGTTCATCAATTCGCATGGATATTAGATCATTTCGAAGGTTGTGTGTTCTCTTGCGTAGTAAGGATATGTTGAAAGAAGATGGACTAGTAATTATTGAAGATCAAATTGTTATGTTCTTACACATATTGGTTCATCATTCTAAAAATCATGTTATTAAGTTCCTATTTGAACGACTAGGACAAATAGTTAGTAGATATTTTAATTCAGTGTTGAATGAGGTCTTACGGTTACACAAAATTCTTCTTAGAGCACCTGATCTTGTCTGTAATATCCTCATTTTTAACAACAAGAGTATATAATTTTTTTAAACAATACACTTTGGATAAACTATCCATAATTGTACATTAATTTAAATTACAGTAAAGTATTTAATTGTAAAATTCTTTTCCAAAAATGAAGATCATAACATTGTTTTCGTTATATAAAATGGTTTCGACACAACATACTTACTTACAACCGAATAATTCACATTGACTAAAAAAATTCACCATTGTTTCAAATACATAAATTCTACTGCGACAACAACATTGCAATAAGGAAGAGAGAATAAATAACACCCTAAGTTGATCATTAATCTAATTGGGGGTGAATGGGTATTGAGAACCCACGGGTGGCATCAAGCCTCACTACTTCCGATTGTCAATCCAAAATCATCGTTATGTCACGTTTTCGACATAGTTGCAATTCCAGCACGACTCAAAAGTCTAAAAACCTGGGGTGTAAGCCCGATCCACAATAATAGTAGAGTGTCACAATCTAAAAACAACATATACACAAAAATACAGAGCACGAAAGCATAACATGGCATGACATCAAGTGATAAACAAATATTCATATAAATATCATCATATAACAAACATGACTTGTGTTAAAAAGCACCCAAATGCAATGTTTATATGCTAATGCACATGATTCTGAAATTTCCACACCTTCCTTGAGGGGCATAAATCATAAATGTATTGCCTACCACATATCAGTGCTAATTACCGATGGACCACCTATCACATATCAACACGATTTACTACAGTGCAATCTATCACAGACCTACATGACTCAAAAATCCTCATAAGGATAAGGTGGATCAATAAACTTAAGGAACCACCCCCATGACCCATCATGTTCACCACTTACACTGTGGCCCATCACGGTTACCACTAACACTATGATCCATCACGATCACCACTAACTATAAAATGCATGAGTATGTTCTGACTCTTCCAAATCAATCTTTATATAAATGCATTTATTAAAATACTCTCCTATTAATACTCATTAAACACTAATAATTTTTAATACTTTTTCACATAACATATTCACGACATATTTTCGTCAATAAAATACATAACAAATGTTTTATCAGTTAAGAATATATAATCACATCAAATACATAAACAATCGTGTGTACCTTTGTTCACCACAAACACAAAGAACATATACACACTATGCATTCAAGCATATATAATATCGTTAGAAAGTGTCCTTACCTCGACAATGCTTTATCACACAAGCAACTTACGCTATGCTAGCATAACCTATCCATCGATTCCAACAACACCTTCCAATTTTATTGTACCTTAAATCAATCAATTAACTTAATCAGTAGAAGTTTCTAAACCAACTCCGAATGAACCATAGATTTGGCCACTATCCAAATCAATTAGAATTTGACTTTTCTCTTAGGTTCCCTAACTTCAAAAAGACTTTGGTTTATACACTTTGATAAAAAAAAAAATTCAAAACATTTATGCCACACTTTGAAAATCCTGAAATTGTATTTCAAACTTATTGAAGTTCAACTGAAATTTTTGTCTTTAACAACTTATGACAAAATATTTTCTTAACAAAATCAATCAAAGACAAACATACTCACATGGTTTGAAATTTCGATTAAATCATCAATCAACTTCATAAATTTCAACACTTTAATTACTTGAAAAGCTAGTAGAAGGTTTGTATCAAAAAAATCTTATATAAAAAACTGAAATACTAAAAGTTCCAATATTCTAACTATTCCAAATTATGATTCTTCCAATTTAACATTTTTCAAACCTTAATCTTTATTAACTATGCTTTATATATAAACTTTCATACAAAAATAAAAATTAATATTTTATCATCAACACAAAATATTTCTTAAGTTCATAATTTT
>JBBPBT010000217.1:3034480-3046477 GCA_037974875.1 Cicer bijugum
TAAATACAATATTTTATTTTACTTTTTTTTTTCTTGGATCAGGTATATGCCCCACATGTTTTTTTTTCTTTTTAATTAATGCAATTTTAGATTATAAAAAAATGGTGGTTGTTGGTTGACAATTTAAAATTGAGAAAATAATTAAAAAAGGAAATTCAATAAAAACAATTTATTAGAATACAATATTTTCACGATTAGTTATGAATTGAGATTCATTATTAATTATTTTTGCTTGAATAGATTTATTAAAAATTATCACCATATGAAATGATAATAATTAAAAATAAGAAAATAATAGTGGTTTGGCGGGAGAAATAGAATAAATTTTTAAGCATTGGGGTCTCCCGGTTCTTTAACTCTCTCGTCAATTCTTCCTCTTCTTCCGTCAATTTAGTGAAGAAGATCCGTTTAGCATTAGATCGCTAAATTTTCTACACTAATTGCTTAAATTTCCATTACGCGAAAACACAAACACTAGCATGCAAAACACGTGTTGCATCCTTATTCGAAATCCTCACACTCCCCGACTCGCCATTTTCTTGCTTACATTATTACATCATCACATATATAAGTGATAAAGCTGAACATTTATCGTATCATTCAGATCGAGTCGATTGCGAATCTCCCCCTTCCATCAATCTCCATGAAGAATGACGAATCAAGTAACGCTTCAGAAAGGATATTGCATGCTAAACGCCTTATTACTGAATTCAGCAATCCCAATCTCCGAGAAAATGCTCTTTCTGTGCTCTCGAAGGTTCTATCTTTCAATTCTTTTTTTTGTATACTTTTGACATTGATTAATAAATCCACGGGTTAGATCCCATCGTATCCAATTTCTGAAAAGTTTTTATGGATGATTTGAATCGTGATATGTTGCCATGTGAGAGTAGCCTCATTTAATCCCCTTTTGTTAGAATTTAATAAATCGTCGTAGTTATAATTTTTACATATCTTTTTAGTATCGGGATGAAATTTTGGTCGAAGTTGAATAAAACGCTACTCTATTTTGTGTATTGTGAGAAATACGGAAACGTTTTGTTAGGTTTTTTTTTTTTTTTGAAATTTTGTTCTAGTATTCATGTATGCTAATCCCCGCTAATGATGTGAATGAAATCTTAATTTCATGAGGTCGAAAAATTTTGAAAGAAAGAGAAAGGTGAATTCGAAAGAAAAGATAACAAAATTCAGAATGTGACAATTAATATTATGAAAGAAAAAGAACAATAAAAGATGGTATGAGATACTATGAGAGTAGAAAAGTGGTACCACATTTAGTTAATAATATCACATATTTTTCTTTGATATTTTTTATAAACAAATATTAATAAATTAGTAGTTAGATTGATTTTGACATGTTTAAATTAAATTTTGGTTATTACTTGGTAATGTTTCATGAACTCATACATTATAGTTTAACATTTCTATTTTTTCTATTTTTCCAATTTTTTATATTTTAGATGGCAGATAAATTTCAAGATCTGGCACCATTGTTGTGGAATTCTTTTGGCACTATTGCAACACTTTTACAGGTATGCTACAATATGTATTGCGCTAGTTTCCTTTCTTTGCTTTAGTCTTTTAGGTAAACATCTTTCTTTAGGATATGAAGGATCTGAACTCTGCCACTTTTGTCACAATTTTGTTTGTAATATTTTTCTAGCGTTTGAATTGTTATCTCTTTCCCATAAATCTTTCCCCAATTTTTATTTATATGTTTCAAACTTTTATTTTTCAATGTCAAAGCAACCTTTTTATTTTTACAATTCCAACCAAAGGGACATGTCGATTGTTGGAGAGTACTGAGTGCGGAATCAACAACAAATTAAATATTTTAGAATCATAAGAGATGTTAATATCACATATTTCTTCCTCAAGTATGAGTCTCCTATTTTTTATACTTATACTACAGTTAAATATCAACAAAGTATGTCTTCTAATTACACCGTTATGAAGACTTTTGATAATATGATTCAATTTATCAAATCTACTTCTACTCTTTCTACCAAACCAAACTAGAGTTCTGATACAATTTGTTCGAGAGTCTAAGATATTGGTAGTGTTGTTCTAACCAAAGGAAGATGATAATATGATTTAATATGAAAGTTGTTTTGAATAGTTCAATCCTTACTTACACTTTATTTTATTTCAGGAAATGGTTTCAATATATCCTGATCTTTCACCACCAAATCTAACTTCTGCACAATCAACTCGAGTATGCAATGCTCTTGCACTACTTCAGGTGAGAAAAAGTCCATCCACAAATATTATACTTTTTTTTCTCAATCATTTTTCTTTTCTTCATGTAAAAGAAATATGAAAATTAACCAATTCATCTAACACTTTTCTCTTATACTTTTTTCTCTAGTGTGTGGCATCTCACCCTGAAACAAAGATGTCATTCCTCAAAGGTAATGTCGAATTTCTTATTCATCTTAGTTACTCTGAATTTTTATTTTTTAATTGCACTTATTAATATCACATCATTTAAATTGATAGTGGTAGAATTAGAGGTCTCCAAAATATATTATTAATATTATATTGATAAATTGAATTGTACTATATAAAAAAATTTAAAGGAATTAAATAGTTCACAAATTTAACTATATATTAATTTTAAAAAATTTAAATCATTTTTTCTTTGAATTTTTTTTTAGAAAAAACAAAAACATAATAGATTTTTTTTTTATCAGAAAATATTTTTCATCTATTTTTTTCAAAAGAAATTTCTTGAAAAATATGAAAAAAAATTTGTCAAAAGAACTTCCCGACATTTTTTTCAAAACATATTTTTATTGTAAAACTTTTTACATCTATTTTTCTCAGAAAAAAATCAAAAAAATTTTTCTCAAAAAAAATTAAAATCTTTTTGTCAAAAATTAAATTTTTTTTTTCAAAAAACAAATTCAAAATCGATTTTAACCAAAATAGAACTGGAGCTTGTGTTTAGAATAATAGTTTTTATTTTTATTGTGAAGATGCTATGGATATAATAACAGCTTGTTGGGATTTCTTTGAAACCAATATCTATATTTCCCAAGCATTTGTAAAACTGAAAGGCACATCACTTTTAGTTTTTGAAATATATGTAAGGGAAATGCTTTGACATTATCTCAGCAAGGTTTTTTTTTCCATTAATGACATCGTTTGAAGAAAAAAGATATTAGTTTTTAATTATTTACACTAACGTTTTCTTATCTGCAGCTAACATGCCTCTGTATGTGTATCCCTTTCTTCATACTACAAGCTTGTCAGAACCATTTGAGCATTTGAGGCTTGCCAGTCTTGGAGTCATTGCTGCCTTGCTGAAGGTAATTACATCAAGTATCTATCTATCTATCTATCTATCTATCTATCTATGTCTATTATTTCAAAACATCACTCATAAAGGAGAATCTCCACTCATAGCCATATAAAAAGCTTATGCCAAACAGAAAAGGAGAAACCACACTTAATAAGTAGCAAACAATTACACTTCTGAAACTAGAGCATAATATTCAATGAGAAACATTAGTGTCTTTGATAACCTTCCCTTTAAAAAGATCGAGCATTGTTAGAATCCTTCTCAGCAATTTTTGTTAAGAGAATGCAAATAACCTTTGAAGGAGCAAGACTCTTCCAATGTTTATAGAGGGTTGAGGACACCTTTCCGGTAATTCCAATGGATGAAGGAATAATGTTGATAATCAGGCTTAAATTGATTTAACAAAAAACATACCTTGCACCTAATTTCCCTAACACCACTTGTTTTCAACAATGAATAAGGTGACATAATCCAATAGACAATTTAAGCCTTCAAATATGGATTCTTCCCATACATAAAATTCCCTTCACCAAGAGAGATTTCACCTCTACATACTACCCTCTCAAATACCGATATTTGATATGAGACAAGAATCTTGCACTCACATTGCAAATCGCTTGGGTAAGGCCTCCATCAGAAAAGAGGGGATTAAACCGTCAATAAATTTTTGCAATTAGAACATTGACACAAACATTCAATTAGGGAGGGTCCCAAGTTTTTTTTTATAGTATACCAAACCTTTGAATAATTTCATTGATATCAATAATTTTATACATTGAACACTCTAAAATTTTATGTTCGCACCTTATGCATAGAATAAATATGTGCATCCTACCAAGTGTCACCACTCACTAGCAAATGTTAGAATCTTATTGGGTATTGGGCTCCCTTCCTAAGTGGAGAAAAACTTAAATATTGTAGCTCATGTGTCTCACTTATTCAAGTTGAGAGTGATCTGATTATGGTTGTAAGAGAGAGAATATTTTGAAAAAAAGATATACACCAAAAGAGAAAAGAGAAGCGTAAATTCAATTTCCAATTTGTCAAACCAGCCTCAGAAAAAATCGATTGCGCATTCTTTAACCATTGGATCAGACTGACATTTGGAAAACAGATTCGTAACATATAGATCTTAGTTTTCAAGAGTCGGACCAAACGACGTATGTAAAGGGAGAAATCATTCATGCACAATAGTAGTTTTTTGAGGTGTTTTTTCTTCTTCTTTCTTTTCATTTGTAAGCTTTAGTGTTTTGTTATTTTGATTGGTTGTAGGCACACTTTATACATCATTTTAAGACTCTCTTGTACACTTATTTAATTATGGTGGAGCTATTTCTTTGGTCTGGACAACTCGTGGTTTTTAGTCTTGCATTGAGGGGTTTTCCACGTTAAAATATCGGTGTTCTTTACGCGCTTTATTTGAGCAATTTGCTACCACATATTTTTTGTTGCTCCTCACGGGTTCTTGTAAGTTCGGGGATTTTTTTACATGTTGTGTATTGTTTGTTATTGTATTTATTCTCATCAGAGCGATATCAGAGCTCTTGGTTAAAAGGCTATTTGACTTACTTGAAGGATGAAGACAAATATGAAATAAAAATGGTATGCTTGAATAGTACTAATTACCATTTGTGGAAGGACAAAATAAAAGATTTGTTATTTGTGAAGAAAATGCATTCTCCTATTTTTGGTTCTAAAAAGTCGGATGATAAATCTACGGAAGAATGAGATTTTGAACAACAAGTATGTGGTTTTGTTAGGAAATATGTAGAAGATAATGTTTATAATCATATTGCTATATATTGAGACAAATGAAAAAACTATATGGGAGAATATACATACTTTGTTTGCCTCTAAATCAGGGAATAATAAATTATTTTTATTGAATAGTTTCATAAGTTTGAAGTATCAGGAGGGGACGTTTATTTCATATCAATTGAGTGAATTTCAAGGGTTCCTTGATCAGATGTCAAGAATGGGTATCAAGTTTAATGATGAGCTCTTAAGACTTGTTATCTTTACCATAGTATTGGGAGAAGTTTCGGGTTTCTATAACGAGTTCGACTCCTAAAGGTGTTGTTTCTTTGGAAACGACTAAAAGTGGTATTTTGAATGAGGAGATGAGAATGCAATTGTTGCTAAAATGAGTCAAACATGCTCTAAATGTTTGCTTCAATTTGATCTCTGTGCATATGCTTGATGATAGTGGTTTTGATAATCATTTTGCTTCTGGAAAATGGAAACTCAACAAAGGTAACTTGGTTGTGGTTAGAGGATAAAAAATTAGTAAACTGTATTGGACAAAAGATTTGGTTGCTAAAGATAGTGTGAATGTCGCGGATATGGAAGCATTTTTGTGGCACCAAAGGCTAGGTCATATCAGTGAAAAAATGTTAAACTGTTTAGCCAAAAAGGTTAAATTGTTTAGCCAAAAAGGATGTGCTTCCAGGATTGAAGAATGTAGATTTGGAGAAATATTCTCACTGCGTGGTTGATAAACAAATTAGAGTATCCTTTTATAAGACATCATCCCTCTAGAAAGTCAGAGTTGCTTCAGTTGGTGCATTATGACGTTTGCGGCCCTTTAAATGGAAAGTCTTTTAGTGGTTCACTTTATTTTGTTACTTTTATTGATGGATGTTTCAGGAAACTACGAGTTTATGCTTTGAAAACAAAATATCAAGTGTTGGAGAAACTTAAATAGTTCTATGCTTTCGTTGAGAAGCAAACATGCAAGAAGTTGGAATGTGTTTGTACTAACATCTGCGGTGAGTATTGTGGACCCCTTGATGTCTATTGCAAAGAGTAAGATATAACACATGAAAAGACTCTTCCTAAAACTCCTCTATTAAATGGTTTAGCAGAGAGGATGAATCGAACACTTGTTGAGAGAGTGAGGTGTATAGTCTCTGAAGCTAAATTTCCTCAACGTTATTGAGGTGAGGCATTGTACACGATGGTGCATGTTATTAATCTTACTTCTATTGTCGCTTTGAATAGTGAAGTATCAGACAAGGTATAGTTTGGCAAGAATGTTAAGTATGATCATTTTAGATTCTTTGGTTGTAAAGCTTTTGTGCATGTTTCAAAGGATGAAATATCCAAATTAAATGCAAAGTCAAAGCAGTGTATCTTTATTGGTTATGGTGAGGATGAATTTGGTTACAAGTTGTACGATCTTATAGAGAAAAAGATTATCAGAAGTCGTGATGTAGTAGTGTTTATGAAAGACTAAACTGTTGAAGACATTGATAAAGTGGAGAAGACTACACCTGAGAGAGATAACATATTGGTTGATGGTGGTCCAGTTCGGTCACCTATTCCTGATTTGGATACTATTGATGCTAATGTTCAGAATGATGAGCCACATGACTGTGTTGATGATTATCAACTTGGTGATGAGGTAAATACTCTAATAGGTGAAGATCATGAGTAGTCACATCATGAGAATCTTAGTGATGCTTCTGAATCATCTCAAACCCAATTTAGGAGGTGGAGAAGACTACACCTGAGAGAGATAACATATTGGTTGATGGTGATCCAGTTCGGTCACTTGTTCCTGATTTGGATACTATTGATGCTAATGTTCAAAATGATGAGCCACATGATTGTGTTGATGATTATCAACTTGGTGATGAGGTAAATATTCCAATAGGTGAAGATCATGAGTTGTCACATTATGAGAATTTTAGCGATGCTTCTGAATCTTGCAGTTTGGACAATAGGTTCACAAGATACAGGTGTTCGTTTTCAACGGTCGGATCGGAAAAAAGAGGTCTGAAGAGGGAGAAATCATGCTCGTACAGTAGCATGTTTTCAGGGTGTTTTTTTTCTTCCCTTTCTTTTTGCTTTTCATTTGTAAGCTTTAGTGCTTTGTTATTTTGGCTGTTGTAGGCACAATTTGAGCATTATTTTGAGACTCTTTTGTACCATTGTTTGATTATAGTTGAGATATTTCTTTGGTTTGGACGAATTGTGGTTTTTAAGTCTTATATTGAAAGATTTTTCATGTTAAAATATCGATATTCTTTGTTTGCTTTTATTTGATCAATATGTTATGATATATTTGTTGTTGTTCCTCACGAATTCTTGCAAGTTGAAAGAATTTTATATGCGTTATATATTGTTTGTTATCGCTTGTGTTTTTCCATCAAATCAAATCTTGCTCTCGGCCTTGGGAAAGTCCCAAACCACCAATACTTTTCCATCGAAAAGAAGTAGACTAGTTAATTAGAAAGACTGCCCAAATCAACTTCCTAAGCCACTCTACGACCATTCTTAACAGCCTAAACATATTTCTAGAGTGAGGGTTTATCAACCAACAATTTCCATCTCCATTCAGAGAGCAAACTAAGGTAAGAAATTTAAAAAGGGTAGATTAAACAACCCTTTCCAGACATTGAATTCCTAAAACTGGGTCCAAATCTCAACATTCATCAACGACCAAAAGTATTTAATAAAATTAATTTTAAATTCATCTGGTCCTGGAGTTTAATTCCCAACCGACATATGTACTGCCTATTGGATTTCCATCAATGAAAATTGAGTAGATAAGGATGCCACTTATACTTGTGAAAAATAAGGAAAAACCATACCATCTATTTATGGTGACATTCGTTCTTAAAAGCGAATAATTTTAATTACTAAAAATATTGTCACAAAAGTGATATTCTAAAAAACTATTTAAGGAAGTACCTTAATATGTCATTAACATAAAATAGATACCAACCAATAATTGATTTTTGAATATTTATGACACAATTGGTAATGCTGCAAATAATTTGTTTTCATGAAATTTGAATTCTCTATATTTGAATTTCCTACATTTAGACATAATGTTTTTAAGAGAGAAAAAATGTTGAATGTCGATATCCCTTTGTAGTATGTTGTAAAGATAAAAATATCCTAATATTTTGTCTAAATGCAGGAAATGTAGGAATTTTTTACTTTAGGATATACAAATTCGTTTACTTGTTTGTTGACCTGTAATAATATTTAAAGCTTCGTATTAAGTTCCATGGACGCTTCATATTACCTATTTTTTTATCTGTATACCATTTATCTTTATATTTTGTCAATTGTAATAATTTTCTTTTCTTCACAATTGATATTTCACAGGTTACAACCAAAGAAGTAATAGGTTTTCTTCTCTCAAGTGAAGTAATGCCATTGTGCCTTCACAATATGGAAATCGGCAATGAAATATCAAAAACGGTTAAGTTTAATTTGTTGATTCTTAAATTTTAGTCAATTTGTTTTACGGTATCTTTTTTATATGAATGGATCTTGATTTGTACTTCCTTTTTAAATTTTCAGCATGTGAAAGCTATCATAGATTTTCATAGGTTTTTTAAGCCTTGAGTTTAGTCTACCATCTATTATAGTTTTTTTTTTAATCTGATCTGCTCATTTTTAAAAGTATGATTAACTTGAAAACTTATTTAAAAATTTATTTTACAATAAACCATTTAAATAATATATTTTATATTTTTTTAAATAGGTTAAAATAGACCTTTATATGCAAGGAAAACTAATACAATAATAAACATAAAGAAAACTAATAAAATTATGACCAAATATAATAAAATTATAACTAGTAAGTCTGCTACAACCTTATAAAAAAAACAAAGAAACAAAATGAATCCATAATTAACAAATCTAAAATAACAAACACAAATATTAATAAATAATAAAAAATAACAATGTTAATAAATAATATATATATATATATATATTTTTAAGTCGGCATTTCAGGCCTAATAGGCATTATCATATATCTTTATGTAGATGACCTACTCATATTTGATTCAAACATTCATGATGTAAATATTGTGAAATCATTGTTGTGTAACAACTTTGATGTGAAAGACCTCAGAGAAGCAAGTGTACTCCATGGAATCACGATTACTAGTTCAAAAAAGGGGAATTTATTTGGATTAGTCTCACTATGTTGAAAAGATCCTCAGAAAATACACATACTTTGATTGTAAACTAGTTTCCACACCATATGATCCAAATGTGAAACTTTTCAAAATATTTGTGGAATATTGGCAAATTGAATATGCAAGCATCATTCTTAGCCTTAGGTATGTCATTGATTGTACTAGACTTGACATTGCCTACGTTGTAGGATTATTGTACAAGTTTACCAATATACCTAATATGAAGCCTTGACATGCTATCGAAAGAGTGATGAGATACTTTAAAAGGATCACGAGTCTCGTATTACATTATCAAAGATTTCATGTTGTCCTTGAAGGATACAATGATGCTGCTTTGAACACTTTATTAGATGACGTCAAAGCATCCAGCGACTATATTTTTAGTATAGTTGGTAGTGTTGTATGTTGGAAATCGAAGAAACAGACAATATTGACTCAATCCACTATGAAGTCTAAAATGATAGCATTAGCTACGTCTAGTGATGAAGCGAGTTGGTTGAGATACTTGTTAGTTGATATCCCTATATGGGAAAAACATATGTCAACTGTTGTGATCCACTAGGATAGTTTTGTGGTTATTACAAAGATTGATAATCATTATTATAATTGTAAGGGACGACAAATACGTCGTAAACACAACATTATTAGATAGTTAGTTTCTAAAGGAGTTGTTACAGTGGATCATGTACGCACTGATGAAAATTTAGCAGATCATTTGACGAAATGATTAGCTAGAGAGGAAGTCCTAAATACATCCAAAATGATGAAATTATTTTTTATTGGGTCATTTGTGATGGTAACCCGACCTAAAAGACGAGAGATCTCAAGAATTAGGTTAAATGGGTAATAACAAGTTGTGAAGTGATATGAGATGAACATAATATTATAGAGAAACATGATTCATGAAACGATTATAGGATGAGATAATTGAAAATGAGATATATATTTAACTACAAGAGTACTTTTGATAGATTCACCTATTTAAACGTGGATTATTTTTTTTTTGTTACCATTATCTCCTTATGTTATTTGTATATCATTACAGGTTGCAACTTTTATAGTTGGGAATATTATTTCGGAAGATGAAGGTTTGGCTTATGCTTGTTCTACATCAGATCGCTATAATGCAATTCGTCGAACTTTCGACATTGTGTTGGCAAGTATTGATAAGCAACCATCACATCGTCTTTTGAAGATTATATTTCCATGTTATGATCTTCTGTATGGTAAAAGGGTTGGTTGAGAACAAAAAAAATTCCAACATTTTAAGTGTTGACTTCATGTCTTTTCCTTCAATCTAAGTTTCTAATAAAATTAAACCTTGGTTGTATTAAAACAAAGCTGGCAATGCATTAATTAAGCCAGTTGTTATCTTTCAGACATGTTAAGAGATGTGAAGTTAGTTTGTATAAGTACTTCTTGTGAAATAGATATATGTAAATTTGATTTGGATCTTATTTGATCCTGATTGTTAAGGTTTTTATATTCGCTCTAATTTATCCTCACAACACCTTACATTATAAGGTGATAGGATCTTTTTAAAGGTGGTTTTATACCTTAATAACGCATGATTTGTGTTTTTTCTATATATCTCCGTATTAAATACCATAAGCTTTGGTGCATAGATAATTTGGTGGGTGATTCCAATAGAAAAACTTTGATTTCATACTATCTCTGTCTTAAAATATAGTACTCTTTTGATATTTTTGTTTGTCTCTTTTTTATTATATATTATTAGGAAAACATAAGCTAATTATCTATATCTTGTATAGTAAACTTCTAAACTAATATTAATTGTCAATAAATTTAATATTATTGTTATTTTTTAATTTTCATAATCTAGAGTCGTATATTTAAGGTCAAAGGTAGTATTAGTTTTTTATATTGGAACTAATAACTCAATTTTATAAAATCGATTTATGAGATAATGATGTATCTCTTTATAAACTTTTTTGAGAATTTATCTATTTTTATTTTGAGACTTAGTTTTTCCATGCAAATCATGATGTTTAACACTATTAGATTTGGTGTATAAATTATTTAATTGGTGTTCCAAATAAATAGCTATATCATATTAAAATTCTATATATATTAAATCTAATTTATCTTTAACAAATTAGCTTTTAATTAAGGTTAAGGGTGTCATTTTTGTATGTTATTTTTGGGCTGTAATGTAGCCCTTGCGGTTTTTACAATGATATGGTTTAATTTTATAAGGCCTTCTGGATAATATATTGCAGTTCTTGATAAAATTTTAATACTAACTATCGCTTATTAATTGATGTGTTCTATGATAGAAAAAGAGATATTGTTAAAAATGATGGAAGATAAATGGAATTGATGATGTCATTTAATGTTGTGAATTGAAAAATGAGAAGTCTTAGGAGAGAACACACATTAAACTCCTCTATAAAATCGATTTATGAGATAATTGATGTTACCTACACCCACAACAAAGACCTTGTGATGTTTTATAGAATAAAGATTGAGAGAAAGTGTTGATATCAGAATTTGTCTCTTTGACATCAGAATTAATATGGCAAGGACGATATTTATATGTATTGAGTCTAAATGGTTTTAGACTGTTCATTTGCATGGACGAAACCACGTTAAAGGAGAAGTTGTTGACAGTAATTTAAGGTTAATAAAAATGGGTAATAATACATTCGATTCATATCTTAATTAATTTGTAATTTTGGTTTTTTTTTTTTTATTTTTAATTTTATAATTTCAATCCTTTTATTTTAACTG
>JBBPBT010000217.1:3052514-3064256 GCA_037974875.1 Cicer bijugum
ATCTAAAATCAAAAGTATTGCTAGTCAAACCCTAAAAAAGTGATTACATCAAACTCAGTTATTAAAAAGAAATAGTGCAAATAACATGCAAAAAAAAAAAATTAAACATTAATAAGAAATAAGTATAAAAATAACTAAACCAAAAAAACTCAATAGCCTAAAAATGGCTTAATTAAACCATGATAAAACTTTGATAGAATATAAAAATAAAGGTTAGTTTACCGGGAAAAAAAAACTAATCATACAAAAAAATATAAAACATTAATGCATATAAGAAAACATGTAAGATAGAGATTAGAAAAATATTGTAACAAAAGATATGAGAACTATGATTTTTGAATGTGAAATAATAAGAATTCAGAATCTAAGATCCTATAAATTAGAATCAGAGTTCATATATTTTAAAAAGAACGAAAGATAAGTGATAACAACTTGAATGATAAATCGTCGTTCACGTCGCTAACCGTTGCTCTTTCTAGGGTTTGAACGAGGGAAACGTGAGTGAACCATTGAAAATTAAAACTCTGAGTGTGGGAGAGAGCATGAGCTGCAAACAAACAAAGTAGGAGAGAGAGATGGTGTCTAATGATATAAGGACTGTAGTGAGAGTGAGAGGTGTGAGCTAGGGTTTAAAAAAATTAATTTTCTCATACAACCAATCTGAGCTACACATTTGTACATATATTTTACAATAATTTATTTGAGTTGTGAGACGGTACTAGATTTTGTTTAATCATAAATGATACTTATATACTTATACATATATGTATCACTACATATCCACATACATTCATAAATCCATATATACATATAAATGTAGATACATATAGATACATTCATATATACATTTTTATATATAGATCTGTACATATATATAATTTACACATACATTATGCATCAATACATTCATATGCACATAACAATCATGTGTAATAAAAATACAACCATACGCGCATATGTACAAAAATCAAACTCGTAGGAATTCACTGATTAGGCGGAAATGGGCTTGTAGTTTTCAACCACGATTTGGGACGGTTAAAGTTTTTAGCCTAAAAGTGTCTATTGTCCACCCTTACTTGTGTGCATATATGTGTTATACCTATGTATGAGTAAATATGTATTTATGGATTTTCATACTCGCTGAATGCATATATATATATATATATATATATATTCAACCAATTTATAATTGAGATGCAAACATGTTTATAATTCTAAATATCTTGTGAATTGTAAACTTAATATACATTGTCCATTCATGTTTATAAAATCTAAATATCTTACGAAATGTCAATTGTCCTTATACCAAATCAATACAAATAATATAATATTAAATGTCCATTCTAACTTGGAATCATATTTACTCCCAAAATCAAAAAATTAAATATACATTTGTCATCTTTGAGAGCCATTTTGAAAAATTGTTTAGAAATTAATTAGTAATCACTAATTAAAGTACAAAACAACTAGTTGTTATCAAAGCTTTTAGAACACAACAAAACAACATACTATATTAATAGAAGAAAAAAATGAACATAGGTCCAACGCCAACAAAACATCTAGTTTATTTCAAACAACTATACCATTTTTGTCTAGTTTATTTTTAACCAACCAGACTTGCCTTGTTTCAAACAACTATACCATTTTCATCTAGTTTAATTTTTAAACCCTCATTTGGTACCAATGATGTGTTTATTTCTAGAATTAGGGACAAGTGCCTACACTTTGCTTCTTTCAAATTGGTTTAGTTTTTCTTGCACATCTAAGTTCCAACAATCCCTCAATTGAAATTTAAACAAAATGTTTCTGAAGTAACATCAAACGCTTTTATAGTGTTGTGCATAAGCAAATGTGTCTTTCAACTTGAACCTTTGAATAGTAAGTAAGATTCAGATTCAACAAGAGTGACTCGTTGTCTTGAATTCTATCTTTGATATCAAATCCACACACAACACTTTCATATGGTGTATTCTCAAAATCTCGTGCATTAATTGTCATGCACGTCTATCCTAGTATAGTGAATGTTTTACAAATTATGTCTCAAAATTCCATAGGAAGCGAACCCATTTTCACATTTACATAGATGAATCTATTAATAGTACTCTTGTAGATATGTATTCCACTCTACATAAAGTATAAATCTCATTAAGAGTTTCTATTACCTCATCCTTTCACCACTCAAGAAATCATGCTTCTTTGATTTATAATAGCGTGTTCATCTCATATCACTTCACGACTTGTTATTATTCATTTAACCTAATTCTTGGAACCTATGGTATTTTAGGTCGGGTTATTATTATGACTGACTCATTGATCTATAGAGAATAGTCACATCCTTTTAGATGTGTTTAGGATCTTCTCTCTAGCTAATCATTTTGTCAAATGATCTGCTAAGTTTTTCATCAATGCATACATATCCACTCTAACTGCTCCTTTTGAAAGTAACTATGTAATTGTGTTATGCTTACGATGTCGTAATACTATGAATTTTTCACAATTTTTTCGGTTCTCAATTTTTCACAATAGTCGCGAGATTTTAGACTCCAAAATTGACTGAGCCAATATCATTTATTTCTTCGATTTCCAAGATACAACTCCACCTGTTATGCTAAATATATAGCCACGAGTAGCTTTGGAGTCATCTGATGAAGTATTACAATCAACATCATTGTATTCTTCAAGCACACAGAAAATATTTGAAAATGTAATATGAGATTCATTGTCATTTTAAGGTATCTCACGACTCTCTAAAAAACGTGTCAATTATCAATACAAGGTCTAAAGGTAAACTTGCACAATAGTCCCACGGTGTTGGCAATGTATGGTCTAGTACAATTAGTGATATATCTGAGGTTGCTAATAATGCTAACATATTTAGTTTGTCTAACACCTTCATTAATGTTTTTGAAAAGTTTCACACTTGGATCATATGGTGTGCAAGCAAGTTTACATTCAAATTATTTATATTTATTTAAAATCTTTTCAACATAATGAGACTGATTTAAAGAAGTAATTTTGATTTTAAGGATTACATTTGTTTCTCTTAGGTCTTTCATATCAAATTTGTTACACAACAATAATTCATATTATTTAAAGCATGAATGTCTGAACCAAATATGAGTAAATCGTCTACATAAAGACCTATGAAAGTGCAAATGTGATTTTCAAATTTGTAATAAATACATTTGTCACTTTTGTTCACTTTAAACTCATTCGATATAATCAAGTTATCAAAATTTTCATGTCATTGGTTAGGAGGTTGCTTAAGACCATACATAGACTTATCTAACTTAGAGACCTTGTTTTCTTGTCCATGAATCACTAAACCTTCAGGTTGTTCCATATACAATTCTTCTTCCAATTCACCATTTAAAAAAGTAGTTTTAACATCCATTTGATGTACCACCAAGTTATGAATAGCAACAAGTGAAATGAGTATCCTAATGGATATAATTCTTGTGACCGGTGAAAAAGTTTCAAAGAAATCTATATGTTCTCTATCTAAAACCTTTTGCTACAAGGCGAGCCTTGTATTTACCAACAATTTCATTGAGTTTTAGTTTCTTTCTCAAAATTTATTTACAACATATTGGTTTGCAGCCAAGAGACAAGTCTACTAAATGCTAGGTCTTGTTAGACTCTAGAGAATCCATCTCATCGTTAATAGCTTTCTGCATCCAAAGACGACAAAGCTTCTTGAACATTTACAGGATCCTCTTCTAAAGTATAAGTCGTATAATTGAATCCATAATCTCTAGCAACTCTTGCTCTCTTACTTCTTCGTGATTTTATTTTGTCTTATTCATTGCTTTTAGTGCTTCTGATTACGAGAGTGTGACTTGTTTCGATACTCCCATTATTTCTCGATTTGAAAGTGAATCTATTTTGATAAAAGTCAACATCATTTGACTCTATGATCACTTTAACATGTAGGTCATAAAACCTATACCCTTTGTTGTTTATTGTATACTCAATGAATTCACATTCATAGGCCTTACTAGAGAGTTTAATTCGCTTGAGATCGGGGATGTTGACATAGGCCAAACATGCCCAAGTTCCAAAATAAGACAAGTCGGGTTGTCTTTTCTTCAAAATCTCATAAGGAGATGTTTCACTTTTAGATTTGGGAACTCTATTTAAAACATAGCAAATAGCTGATAAAATTTCCCCACCGCCAATGAAATGCAGCACCAAAGTTAAGCATAATAGCAACAACTAGTTCGGTAAAAGTTCTCTTTTTTCTTTTAGCTTTACCATCTATTTCAGACAAATATGGTGCAGTTATTTCATGTATAATTTCATGCAGTTTATAAAATTCACATACCAAAACAGAATCATATTCAGTTCCTCTATCACTACGAAACCTCTTAATCTTTCTACGAAATTGATTTTCAATTTCAGTTACAAAGATCCTAAACTTGTGAATCGCTTCACTTTTATTTTTCATTAGATATACAAAAGTATAGTTAGAACAATCATCAATAAAATGGATAAAATAACGTTTCTCATTTCTAGTTAAAGTCTCATAAAGTTCACATATATCATATTACATTAAATCTAAAGGCTCATATTTTCTAACTACTAATTCATGTGAGCTCTTTGTTACCTAATTTTGAAATTATGTATTTGTTCACATGACATAATCTAGCATATTTCTTCTTCAAAGCATCTCAAACATCTCTAGCAATATTGTTTGAATTATAGTAATCATACATATCATCATCCATTAATTATCCTCTAAATGGGTTAACTCTACCGTTTGCTTATCATTTTCTGTTTGTTCAGTTGTTTAAAGGACCATTGACATATCATTGTTTATAATGTTGACGGTCTTTTATAGTTAAAGAAAATAACATATTTTATTGTCATTATAAATTCAGTAATGTTTTTGGTTGACATGACAAAAATAAATGTATTTCTTTATATTGTGATGGAAGGTATCTCACATAAATAAATTATTTAATATAGGAGTGAGATTTTAATATTTATAGAATTAAAAATTAATTAATATACGAAAACTTTTCAATATGAGACTATACTTTTTCATTTCACACTTATCCAACAAATGATATGTTGTTTTTTTGTTTTCTTCTTACATAATATGCTGTCTATATAGAAATGAATGTTGTTTTTCTTCTTGAATCATTGCATAGGTGAGATTGTGATATCATGTGAACCTATATTTTTGACTTTTCCTTTTATAAATGAGAATAAAATACTAATTGACAAATTCTAGTTGTAGAAAACATCACACTTTGCATATCAGTTGATTGAAGATTATTTCTTTGTATATTTTTAGAAAACTTTTTTTGAATATAGGGATTCAAGCCTGAAAGTCAAGACGCATTGCTGCAAAGAAATTTCAAATGAGTTATATTTACAAGAAGAAATATGAGCAGACATATACAAACGCCATAATTATAAATTGTGGTGACATTATTACCACAATTGAAAACCATTTCACATAAAATGTGCCAAAATATACCCATACATTTTTTTCAATTTGATTAATGCACCTTTCTATTTTTTGACTTTGTTGCATTTTTCATATTCAAATAGACGATGTGATTGGAATCTTGGTATTAGGATTCCAAGAAAAATAAAAAGTTATAGTGTAATTTTGGCATAAAATATTTGGCTACATTTTGTTGTAATGTTTATAAACCAATTCTTGCATGTGTGAAGTAAGGTATTAAAACTAACCAATTATTTTCAATATGTGAAAGAAATTTTGCCTTGTTTCTTAGTCCATATGTTTATTGAGAATTTTCAATCTATCACTCATCCTTTCTCTTTCTTTTTTTCAAACCTTCCTTCTCTCATAACGCTTACAGCTTCATTAGACTTCTTTATTTTCATTCTAGTGAGAATTTTTTTCTTTATGACTTTGGGTTGTTATAGCATGAACCCATAAAAGTATTTGATCACTTTTTACCACAATTTCCAACTCTTTTATTTATCTATAGTTTACAGTATTATTGTACATCCTCTATATTCAATCTATTTTTCCTTCTTTAAAAATCCAAACCACACATAATCTCTAACTATCCCAATGATTATGTAATAGGGATTAGAGCAAATCCACACTTTATTCTTTCCTTAACTCTATTTCTGTATTAACTCTAATTGATTCTCCCACCTCTCTCTTTCTTAACTAATTTAGCTTTTGTTTATTTTTGTCATTCTTATTTACTTGTGTTTTGGCTTATTCCCCTAAATTTTGTATTTTATTTACTAAATTTGTTTGGGTTGTCAATGAGATATAGTATTTTTAGAGTGTGAATATAATTGAGATGTCATTTCTATCATAATAGATTTGTATACTAATTCTTTTGCTACAAAAAATTTAGTGATTCTATCTTAACACATTCCACAATTCTCCTTCCTTTCACCACCACCCCCACCACCTTGCAAATTCACATCTACCAAAAGAACAAAATAATTGTACTCAATAGGACTTACATTAACATCCAAGATCTTAAAACTCAATTGAACTTGAACTCCGTCGTGTCTATGTTCTTGTTAAACATTGATCCCATAAAAAATAGACAAAATGAGGGGTACCCCACAATTAAAATTAAATCAAACTTAACAAATTTACAAACTTTAAGCATTGATTCGTATTACATTTCATCATTGTTTTTTTCGGGTTTTTCAAGATTCAATTTTTACAAACCAAAAGAAGCCATAGTAATTTTTTATGACCTCATGAAATAAAAATTCTAATTTTAATCGATGGTGATTTAAATCTAGTTCCTGAAGGATTGATTTGGGGTTGTGATTTTTTTGTTGATGTTAAGAATGAACGTGAGTTTTTTGCTTAAAAGGGACAAAAAATGGAGAATGAGAATGTGTAGTAGAAGAAGAAAAAATAGATTGAATATATGATACACTAAAAAATTCTGAGGAAAATAAATGCATCTGGCCTCCAAACATCCATAATAATATATCTATGGTTACAATGAAATTGGTCCAAATTATACGACTTCTCCATATTTATAGTATCTTTTTAGCTTAAGAAAAAAAAATGGTATGAAGTTTTTATCCTTAACAAAAACTCGAGTACGAAAGTTTCATTCAACATTTTGAAAGCTTCCATCTTTTTTCAATCATTCCATTAAAGGTTGCATATTTTCTTATGTTTTCATCTTTATAAATATGATAACTACGAAATATTCAAAAGACAATTTGGAGATTTTAGGTGCAATTAATACAATAATAATGACACTTTAGACAACCAGTGCAAAATCGATATTTTTTCCATTTTATTTTTAATATACTATGAAAAAAGGACTAACATATATTTATTTTTACAAAAATAAAAGACTAAATGAATTTTATAAAAACAAATAATCAAAACAATTATTAAATAAAAGATAAAATAATGAAAACCACGTGGTAAACATTTTGTTTTTAAAGGTTTGTGTTCTATAAAGTGTACTTCCCATTAAATCTCTCTTTACAAGTACCGTAATAAAGTCAATCCTATTTCAATTTGGTACTCTAAACTATCACTGTCTCAAATCAGTCCATAAAATATACAAAGGCTTTGGGGAGAGGGAGTAGAGAAAAAAATAGAAGAAAAAAATTTACTTTTTTTAGAGTGTTTTTGTAGAGAATAATAAATTAATGTTTATAATAAATATATTTTTAATATGGAGAGTATTATAATAATATAGATTGAATTTGAAGAATTTATCAAAGGTTTCCAAAACCCTCTTATGCAATTTTTGAGTTTTCCAAATTGATGGAATTTTGTATTCTTAAGAAAAATAAACCACCTGAACCCTCCTCTTCCAAACCCTCCTCCCCTCCCCTCCCCTCCCCTCTCCTCCCAAACTCACTCTAAAATATTCTCACATTCATCCTACTAGTCTAATTGTTAGTTGAGTTGTTTGATAAATTTTAAGTTCTACGTTTGATAGGTTTTAAGTTCTATGTTTGCACTCCATCTCCCTCCTAAGTGGAGTCAATTTTGTTTATCTTCTTCCTAATAAAACCCATCAGTTTGGTCCCTAAGATTAAAAAATACATCATTTTAGTCCACATAAATATTTTACAAAGTTATTGAGTTTTAGTTTAACTAAAAAATATCAATATAATTAGGTTGGACATACTTCGAACTCGAAACTTCATGATTGTTGGTATAAATTTCTAGTGGCATTTAACATTTCAATCTAAAAAAAATTAAGACCAGTACACCAATATGTTCCTTCAATTCCCAATCTCTATCTTAAGTGGATTCAATTTTGTTCAATATTTTCCTAATTAAATGAATCAATTAGGTCTTGTAAATATAACTCTTATCGTAGATGGAAGACATCTGACGTGTTGAGGCGTGGAGTTGAACACATATGCCCGCCCTTGTTTCTCTATGTTAGAGTGTGTAAGTTTTGTTGTTAACTCTTTAGAAAGAAAAAAAAATCCATTAATTTGTTTCTTATGATTTTAAAAGTGTCCCCCTAAACATTCAAAAATATATTAAAGAGAAGAAGATAAATACACCAATATGTTATTGCAATTCCTAATCTCCTTCCTTCTCTACAAGTTCTTCAAGTTTGATTTTGCAGACACTCATTTTCATGGCTATTGACTCCCTCAATGACAGAGGTTCTAGCTTACAAGAGAATTTGATTAAGGAGCGCAGGCTAGAGAAACTGTAAGGGGTGGAAGATTCAAGGGATTGGAGGACCAAATTGATGTTTTTTTACCTCTTTCTCTTTAAGATGCTTTTTGAACAAGGGAAAGAGGTAGTGCCAAACTACCAACATAGAACTTAACACTTCTAAAACCGTGATGAATGAAGAATACTTTAGAAACTCTTTAGTATGTTTCTGGAAAGATCAAATTGGAAGAGTGATAATTCATATAACAAATTAATGGTTCAATACATATAAAAATCTCATCTTACTGACCAGAAGCACCTGAAATATTACACTAGCATCCTGTCTGCTACTGTTGTATGTGCATTAAAAGAATGACAGCATACCATAGATTAACTTTAACTAAATTTTATTTAATAAAAACTAATTCAAGCTAGATAGTCATGCTGCAACCCTTGGTCTGATATCAAACCCAACCATATGGGTAAATTACAATACTATTTTGTAAATAAATTCTGCCAGAAGTTACTTCAAGGTTACCAAATACTTCATCCGCATTAGAGACAACCTTACTTCATCCGCATTTTTAACTTAATCTTCAAACTTTCCTCATCAAAAGATACAACCTTTGATCAAGCTCAAACTTGTTGCAATGAGAGTGATCTCCCCTAAGCAACATCAAAAGCCCACCAAATGATATATATAACTCCCTGCCAAAATAATATTAAGAAAATAAACTCTTAAATACACACCACAGTAAAACCTTAACTAATAAGTTGCTTGGAAAAAATATCCATTAATTGATAATATAGTACTAAATCTCGTGAAAATATTGTTCACTAGGGAGATTATGCTACTTGAAAACAACATGTGACGATAAGTACTATTACAAACTATTTGATTTATTTATGCTAAGAATAAGAAAGAGTTCAAAACTCCCAGGAAGTAGCAACTAAATGGCTAATTAGTAAGGCAAACCAGCTCTATATGCAAACTAAAACAAAAATTTCTTTTTCAAAGGAGATAAAAGACTTACGCCTTTTCACGACCGGAACCCTCTGTTACTCTGTAGAGCTTGCCATACATGACGTATTCATAGTCGTCAGCAATTGATTGCCGATTGCCCTTGGGAATTAAAAGGGAAAAAATAGCAGATTTCTGTTAGGCAAATATTGGATAGCAAATGACATAGCAACCATAAAAAGCAAGAATTACCAAGGGCACAAGAAACTGGAGTTATAAATGGGAGTTAAAGATCCTGCTACTCTTATTGGCACAAGCTTTTTCACACTACTGTGCTAGCAATGTTATTTCAAATTACAGAGTTTATTAAGCAGAATAGGAATTATTTTTGAAGTTTAATATATATAGGTCTATGAGTTGTAAAATGGAAGACAGGATTTTATTTCAATGATAAAAATTTGACTGTTAACCAAAAGATTAACCCTTTGAAACTACAATTTAATCATCCTCCCAGCTCTTGTATCCTACTTCAAAACCTTAATTCATAAACGAACAACATGAGTTCTTCTTCAAATATCAAACATGGTAGTTCTTGATTGATCATGAGCACTTAAAATAGGTTACCAGGAGCAATAAAAATCAGACTCCATACACATTTGATAAATTCTATTCTTAAATGCTTTGTTGTGAGCCAGAGGATTTCACTAACATATGTTCTCTCTATTAACTGTGCATGAAGAATCCTCTGTCCCTAAATATAGACTGTGCATGAAGAATCCTCTGTCCCTAAATATAGACACTCACTCCTATCAAATTTCAACTGCAATAACTATTTCTTCACTACAATATCCCTAACTATTACACGTTTTTCTGTAACTAGCGATAAATACTATGATAAGAAGGGTAAACTTAAAAAAAATAGTATTAAATTATAATCAAATTCAATACTACATTTATAATTTTAAATTGGGGCACAATATAACAATTTTAGAGGTCTCTGCAAATGCAACTGAAGCTGCACCCTCCACATTTTACCACACTACAAAGGTATGCATTGTAACTACAGGGACGACCACAATTTAAGGCCGTAGTAATAAACTAATAACTAAATTACCGGATTATAGTAGCCAGTGTCTGGGGTGCCATCTGGATTAAGTGTTGGAGCCAGAACAAGAGTAAACTTCTGTCCAGCCTTCAAAGGATACAACTCAGAATTGATGTCAAGTTGCATAAACATATCGAATTTCTCGCTTCTGGCTTCGATTCGGTTAACTTAAAGCAGCAACACATAAAAGCGTTATTATTAGAATGAAATAGAAAGAACAAAGTATCATGTGAGTAAGAGAATAAAAAATTATAACGATACCTTTTTCGAACAATTTTTTATCGTCAGGGTTTAATTTCTCAACCCTGAATATATCTTCAAAGAGAGATTCCACCATTGTCGCAGTTACAAGAGCGCACGGAGGATGAAGACGAAGGGAGAATTGAATACTACGAACCTTCGATGAATTTTGAGAGACGAGGGTTTGAGTGAAGAAGAGAGAGTGAGGGTTTAATTGTTTTCGCGAATTACCGTTTGGTGTATGTTAGAGATTTGTCTACTGAGCAAGAATAAAGTGAATAATGGTATTTTATAATATTAATGTTGATCTATTTACTTCATCAGTTGTTCCCTTAAAAATCAAATCTATATTTTACACTTGAAAATTATTATGATATGTAAATATATATTTCAATGAGTCATGTATTTCATTTACTACCAACATTGACTGATTTATTAATAGTTGATATTATTTATTTTAAATATTTAATTTTTTATTTATCTATTATTTTATCAACATATAAAATATAGTAATTTTTATTTTATTTATTTTAAAGAATTTATCGACGAAACTCACAAATATTAAATATGTACAAGAGTAGAATATCTTAAATTCGAACTCACATTCTTTTTGTAAATTAAATATTTATGTCACTCCTATTTAAATTGTACTTACTAGACACCTAACACAAAAATCAAAATACCATGTAAAGTAATTGAATTACTCTCGAGTCTAGACTAATATCATTCACAAATTGATTCAAAAGATGTCCATCAATAATAATAATAATAATAATAATAATAATAATAATAATAATAATAATAATAATAATAATTTGAAAATTTAGTAAT
>JBBPBT010000217.1:3064544-3093429 GCA_037974875.1 Cicer bijugum
AACTTTATATTTAATTATGTAACATATATCGATATTAGCCACTACTTCATAGAATAGATCATCCATACATTGAATATTAATAACTAAAGACCTTTTAGTAAAACTGTTTTCTAAGTTCATAGAATAATTTGAATAACAATTAAAATAAACAGGACCATCATTTAAATTTGATTCTAACATAGCAATAATATATTCATTAAATATTTTAATTCTATTATCACGTAACACTAATAATATGGGACTATTTAGTCTTAATTTATGTAATAGTTTAACCGCAACTTGTATTAATCCTAAGTGAATATAATGAAATCATTGTTTAATATGATCATCAATTATTTCTTCATTTAATAAATTAATGGTTTCATGATGTTCTACTATTGATTTGGAAGAGTCTAATGTATGGCTAAATTCCTGAGATCTAAATTTATCAAACGTACTAGTTTTATATATTTCTTTATATTTAATGTTAGACATATTCCAATTTTGTAATTTATTTTCTATTTCTGCTATTTGTAACTCTTTGTTTTGATATTTGTCTTGGTCATTTCTATTTTCTAATTCCTCTATAGATAATGAAGTAGAAGGTATCATGGTTTTATCTCTTCTTTTGGGTCATAGTTCGCTTAAGGTTCTAAGGAATTTGACCATATTTCTATAGTTTAAACTTAAGGTTTCAAAATCTTTCTCTTCTCACGGGATCCCTGATATATCTATTCTGGGAACACCTACCTTTCTATCTGGCTTACGGCTTACCAACATAATCAACCACAGCTGACCAACGTTAGCCAAATGAACCAGGAGTGTTAAAAGGGTTCTTGTAATAGCATGTTTGTCCATGCTTCCATATAATCATAATAGGAATATTCCTGAGGAGTAAATTGTTTGGAAAATTTCTTTAATGTTGAAGGGTGATCTTTCCAAATTGTTGGTGATAATACCTTTAATATTTTAAATTTTGAAAAAATAATTTTCTGTTTATCACTCTTGTCGTATGTATGAGTTATTTCTATTGAATCAGTATCTACTAAAACAAACTCATAAAATAATCTTGTTTTCTCCGGAGTGGCTGGTAGATAATGAAATCCGTGAGGGTAATAATGAGAAACAATCTGAAGTAATGATTTGTTTAATGAATATTTAGGTTCCATGAGAAAAAGTATTTTCTTGTAATCCTTTTCTATAAATGGACAATTTAAGTTACTAGGGGATGTGTAATAGGGTAATTTTTCTGGTTTTTGTGTTGGAGTATTTAATTGGGACAGTGTGTTTAAGGCAAATTGTAATGGTGAGATTAATTAGGATTGGATTGTGGGTCTTCTTGTTTTTGATTGTATGGAAGTTGTAGGCTAAAAGGATGGTGATGCTAATGGGGTTAATGAAGTAAACATGTTTTGGCTTGGTAATTGGGAGGAAGAAGAGGGAGTTTGTAATACATGTGTTTATAGTGGGTGTTTTTGTAATTTTTTCTTCTGTAATTGGGGGTCCATACTTATCTTTATGACTCATTGTACTTTCCCTGTAAAAATTCTCTTGTAAGAAAATCTGGTAATGAGTTTTTCTCTCCTTTAATATGTTCTATTTCGAAATCAAAACAAGAAAGTAAGAATTGCCATCTAGCAAAAGTATGTTTAGAAACTAAGTTTTTAACATCCTTTTGCAAAACATCTTTCGATGCTTTACAATCAATTTTTAATAAAAATTCCTTTGAAAATAAGTCATCTTGAAATTTTGTAATGCATAAAACAATAGTCAAAATATCTTTTTTAACAATACTATATTTTAATTGGATTGTGTTCGATATTCCAGAGTAATATCTCACCACTTGCTCTTTTTGGTTTTCTGGTAATTTTATTTTTAACACTCCTCCATAACCTAATTGTGAAGAATCGGTCTCTACTACTAGTAGGGCTTGATGGTCTAGAATCCCTAAGCAAGGTAATTTTTTAATTATTTGTTTTAAGGTTTTGACACTATTGGTCATAGTCTCATCCCATTTGGGTGGATTTTTTCTTAATCTTTTAAATAATCGTGAGCATATAATCCTAAGGCTGGAAATAAAGTCGGCTACATAATTTACACATCCTAAGAATCTTTGTAATTGAGTTTTATCTTTTAATTCATTCGGAAAGTTTTCTTCAAAATCTATTGACCTACTAATTGGTGTTATTGTTACTTGATAAATGTTGAATCCTAAAAATCTAATATTATCCTGAAATAATTTCATTTTCTTTGCTGACACCACCAATCCATTTTCTTTAATAATATTAAAGAATTTTTCTAGATGTTCAAAGTGTTGATTAATACATTTTGAAAAAACTAATACGTCATCTAAGTATACAATAGTAAAATATTGGTAGTTATTAAAAATGTCATTCATAATATTGCTATGTTAGAATCAAATTTAAATAATGGTCCTGTTTATTTTAATTGTTATCCAAATTATTCTATGAACTTAGAAAACAGTTTTACTAAAAGGTCTTTAGTTATTAATATTCAATGTATAGATGATTTATTCTATGAAGCAGTAGCTAATATTGATATATGTTACAAAATTAAATATAAAGTTTCAAATATAAATTATAATTTTAAAGCATTAAGAAGTACACCTAAAAATGAAACTGTAATTATTGAAGCAAATCTAAAACATTCTAATATTACAACCCCTAAAAAACTAAAGATTTCCGATATTATTGCTAAATTACAAGCATAATGGGTATTAAAAGAAATTATGCCAACACCTAGAATAGAGTCTAGAAAACCTAGACAATTTATTCTAGAAGAGGATGGTAGTATAAGAATTAGAATGAATGGAAGTGAGTCTTTTAAAACTGGTAGATCATTAAAATATTTATCTAAAACAAGTTCTGGAAAATCAGTAGACTCAACATCAACCCTTAATGTTAACTTAACAGGACTGAATTTTGTATCTTCAATACCTCAACCATTATATGAGTCTTGCACATAATGCCAAGGTTTAGAGTCACCAGAAATGTCACCAACAACGTCTCAGGTATTAGGAGTAATTGAATTAGAAGAAGAATTTGAAATAGACAAAGTATGGTTAAGAGAAGATTTTGAAGCATATTATAATACAAATAAAAAAAATGGCATTTTAATACTTTCTCAAAAGAAATAACAAATGATTATAGAGAAAAATATTATGAGTATCTTAAAGAAATCAGATTAAATATTTATTTCTTTAACTGGTTTGAAGATTATTGTTTAAAAAATGGCATAGAAAACCCTTTTATTAGAAATAATCACATAAATGTTAATACTAAAATAAGTAATAAATGGAAAATTGTAGATGATAAAATAATAGAATCTATACATCCTCCATTAGAAGAAATAAAAATAGAAAAGAATGGAATTATATTCGAAGCTTCACCTTTTAAAATAATTAAGCATCCAAATCATGAAAATAAAGAAATAGGAAGAGTCCAAACTCAATTAAACTTTAGTAATCAAATATTAAATACTTTGGCTGAACAATTAGATATAGTAGAATTACAAGTGAGTAAAAATAACCCCAATACGTCTAGTGAAATTAATTCATATAAAGATTATAAACTAGATCCAAAAAGACCTATTTATAAATTAATAAATGTACCTAAAAAGAATTAAAAGAAGTAAAATTAAATATTAACTCAGATGAATTAATAGAACAATTAAAAAGATTGACCATCACAAATAACCCTCAAGTCAATGTATTATCACAAGACCCCAGTGAGTTAGAAGTTAACAAATTTAAAAACATGAAAAATATTGGTTACCTTGGTAAAACTAGAAATTATTATCCTAGACCTAGCTATCCAGACTTACAATTTGAAGAAAGTTGCTACATGACCTCCGCGACGTATAGTGGAAATTCTATTATAGAGTGGAACATAGATGGACATAGTGAACAAAACATATTTAATATTTTTCAGACCATGACTATGGCAGCCACTGCCTTTAAAACATGAGAAAAAATACTGATAAAAAGGCAGCATTATTAATAATCACAGGATTCACTGGTCAATTTAAAGGATGGAGGGATAATATAGTTGTTGAAGAAGAAAAAACTATGATATTAACAACAGTTAAAATAGATAATAATGGAATACCGAGGACTCAGTAAATACCCTATTATATGCTATCACGAAAGACCTTTTAGTAAAACTGTTTTCTAAGTTCATAGAATAATTTGGATAACAATTAAAATAAACAAGACCATAATTTAAATTTGATTCTAACAAAGCAATAATAAATTCATTAAATTTTTTAATTCTATTATCACGTAACACTAATAATATGAGAGTATTTAGTCTTAATTTATGTAATAGTTTAACAACAACTTGTATTAATCCTAAGTGAATATAATGAAATCCTTGTTTAATATGATCATCAATTATTTCTTCATTTAATAAATTAATGTTTTCATGATGTTCTACTATTGATTTGGAATATTCTAATGTACGGCCAATTTCCTGAGATCTAAATTTATCAAACATACTAGTTTTATATATTTTTTTATATTTAATGTCAGACATATTCCAATTTTGTAATTTATTTTCTATTTCTGCTATTTGTAACTCTTTGTTTTGATAATTGTTTTGGTCATTTCTATTATCTAATTCCTCTATAGATAATGAAGTAGAAGGTATCATGGTTTTATCTCTTCTTTTGGGTCATAGTTCGCTTAAGGTTCTAAGGAATTTAGCCATATTTCTATAGTGTAAACTTAAGATTTCAAAATATTTCTTTTCTCACGGGACCACTGATATATCTATTATGGGAACACCTACCTTGCTCTCTGGCTTACGGCTTAGCAACAGAATCAACCACAGCTGTCCAACGTTTTGAAGATTAAGATTTTAAAAACATAAGTTTAAAATATAAAAAATATAATTTAATTCCTCAGAGTCCTTTAACAAGGCTCTAATACCACAATGAAGATGAATCAAAACCATAATAAAGAGTTATGTGAAAATAATAATAATAATAATAAAATAATAACAATAATAATAACAATAATAAAATTAATACAAAATACTAAGTAGTATAAAAAAAATATGTTGATGATGTTGTCGACTAGTATATAAAAAATAATGATTCAAATAGCTTAAAGAAAATATCAAATAACTTATTTATCAAAACTAGTGATTTTATAAGGCATGTAAATCATATAGGATAACAAAATAAATGTCAAACTAGCAGAATTGAGATTAACTTGTTGAAACAAGTTAATTATGATTCTAAAATGTTATGTTAATTTAACCTGTGCTTTTGAGTCTGTCAATTCAAATATAGGAATCAAGCAAAGCAAAGAAAACAGTTAAAAATTGAATAGACAAAAAAACAAGAACATTCTAAACAAAATGGAGAATGATCTCCAGATCCAAGACTGACTGTCATAATATCTTGACCAATCAATCTCCATGATTTTAATGAAGTTTTTGCCTCTGAATTTTATACTAAGTTCATCAGTACATGGCAAGGAACAAATAGGTCTCATCTCAGTTAAAGAAGGCTTTCAAATCGTTAAGATAAAAGGCCTCAAATCAAGCTAGTTGAAACGGTTTGGAAACACCTTCAGCCAAACTGTCAAAAGAGTTCAATCAATCTTGATCTATACAAAAGACATTAGGAAGACATCCATAACAATCAAACAAAATCTCCAGATTGATCATCAATCTCTACAAAGTTTGAACTGGTAAAACCAGATTGACAATCAATCTTTGTTTCTACAGAATTCCAATTTTGATCTCTTTGCTTCTGCAAAGGTTTATAATCATTCATCAAACTATTTTAGACAAATGCAAGGTTCCAGATTGAAGCTGTAACATCAATAACTGAGTGACAAGTTTTAGAGATCTTTAAACTCAAAGGCAAACAGATTGAGCAAATTTGTAACATCAGTCAAACGAGATTCAAAATATTCAAAGGCTGAATTATTTTTAATCATATTTATTGGTTTTGGTCAAAAAGGATAGTGTACTATCAACAACTCTTTTGACCCTCAATAAATGCTCAAATCACCTACAAAAGCAAGGCCATTGTCCAAGAAAAAATGCAAAACTTCAAGTGCAATCAAAGTCTCATCTATCATTCACACTCTCATACTTGAAATTCTCATTTTCACAAAGAAGAAACAGTTCTGAACTTTTCTATCTCACTTTGTTATTACTATTGAATTATTTGTAAGGAATCGAATCTCCAACAAGAGTTGAGACATCTCAATTTCTATCCAAACTAATCTTATCATTATTGTAAAACTCAGACTATAAGAGTTTAAGTATAGTTTGAATATATTGTAATGAATCCTATCAAGATCGATAGGTGATTAATTTACTTTATGGGTGGAAAGAAATAAAGCTTGTAATATATCCAGTTTGATCTAAGCTAGGTGCTATAAAACCAAAAAGGTTTTTTGTTTTGAACAATTAGTGGAAAATCTCACAATTGTGAGGACTGGACGTTGCCCGAGTTGGGTGAACCAAGACATATCTGCGTGTGGTATTCATTCTCTTATCTTTTTACTTATTAAGCTTAATCAATTAAATGAGATAAAACATAAACTGAATTTCTGTTTTAAAGCTAACCAAGAACGTTCTTCATTTTCTGTTTTCTCAACCAAAATCATTCGTGAGTTATTTTCTTAAGTTTTTAACAAGAATTTTAAAAAGGTGCATTTACAATTCAAACCCTCATTTCTTGTAAATCGAGATCGTTACTTCATAACTGACCTGATCCAAATTATTTCGGATGTTAGACTTAACCCAATGGACTAACTAATGACTAAAGGATGATCAACCTGATAAAGATCGATAACAATTCTAATCCAAAAACAAGTCATAATAACTCTACCACTAACAACATAGAAAGTGAGGGTTTAACTGTTTCCACAAATTAATTATTTAGGGGTTTGACTACCAAGCAAAGAATAAAGTGAATAATGTATACAATTTTGCTACCTACACCCATTATTTTATTACCAATGCCTCTCCATTTTTTCAAAAAACCAAAACCCAAAATATTTTTTCCACTCTATTTCAATATTCATCTTCATTAATCTAACACATATTCATTCTATATTCATCAAATTCCTTCTTCATCTTCAATCACTTTCGTCATCTTCAATCATCTTCGTTATTTTCATCATCCTTATCATCTTCAACATCTTCATCTGCAACTTACTCATCATCTTCAATCAGGTAAACATCAATATTGTTGTTGTTGTTGTTGTTGTTGTTGTTTTTTACAATATTGTTGTTGTTTCTATTTCTCATTATGCAAGCAAGACCAGAAATCACAATTTCGTTTTTGAAGTTGGTGCAAACCCAGAAACGCACGTGAACTAAATATCAAGAAACCTTAAAACGTACATGAACTCAGTTTGCCAACGTGAACTCAATTCACATACATTTCTAGGTTTCATGACACTGAGTTCACAAGCATTTCTGGAATTGCAACGTGAACTCAGTGAACGTAGGTTGTATTGTTTTGACTTTGATTATGATTTGATTATGCATAAATGGTGTGCATTATGTTAATTGATAAAGAGTATTATATTTAATGAGGAGGGTCGGTGTGTTAGACCAACTGCTTCCCCACAGACTCAGCATGTTGGCACATTTGGACGAGAACAATGATGATTACAACAACAACAAACACAAGGCTCAACAGGAAGAGGCACAATATGAAGCCCAATCAGAGGACATAGAGGAACCTCCACATGATGATGGATATCCTGGTGGTCTAATTGACAAGTCAATCCATTGGATATTTGGCGATCATGTGGTCACTCGACTTTGGGATGGCAAGAAAATTTTCTCAATCGTATTAAATTTTTAATAGTTATTGTCCTAATGTGTTTTACCTTATATTTTTTTGCTTATTTCATTTCAGGATCGTGGAAAATTAAGAGTATTTAGCAATAAAAAAAATTAAAAGAAATTGTGATTGAACACGAAGAGGTCGAACAATTGGTTAAGATTCTGAATTATATTCGTTGCTAAAATGCAGTTATTAAATATTATACAAATAGATCATTTTTGCCTTCGTAGAGAGGTGGCATCAAGACACCAATAGCTTCCATCTTCCAATTACAAAGATGACAATTACTATGAACGATGTCTCATTTCTACTGTATATATCCATCACTGATGCATTCTTTAACATTAATGTATTTAACAAGAATAACAATGCAAATATATTGGTTGAGCTTATCAGAGTTACTACGCCTACCACTTATGCTAAATTTAATGTCACGCAGACATACACAGTTCGATTTAGTTGGTTACTTGAAGTATACCATAAGCGCTATTGTGGCCAGCATTGGCTGGCTACGAGGGCATTTCTTTTATATTTAATCGGTTGCTTCCTTTTAAGTGACAAAAATGCCTTTGCAGTTGGTGTTGTCTATCTAGGCTACTTCTGAGACCTCAATTCATGCGGGGATATGCATGGAGTATTGCTTATCTTGCTTACCTCTATGACAATCTCCGTGAAGCAAGTACGCATCATACCAAAACAGCTTTTGGGTATCTAACATTATTGCAAGTAAACTCTATGGTTGTTTATTGTGTTAATAATTTATATTATTAATTATAAACTTATGTAATATTATTATATATGTGCAAGTGTGGGTCTATAAGCATTTCCCAACATTATGTGTAGATTTTTGTAGACTCTCCTAGTTATGTTGAGGACTATCCTATAGCACTTAGATGAAAGCCAAAAAGGGATAAGGGCTTGGTTCTTCCATTAAGGAAAGCTCTTGACGAGATTGACGTTGATTAGGTTTGTTAGACACCATATGAGAAGCATCGAGTGAAACGACCAGTTGAAGAGGTTTCTTTATTTTGCGGAGTGGATACAGTCAAGTCCAAACCATTATTGGCTCACCATTAGAGATAGTGGGTCAAACAACCACACCAGACGAAATGGACTCGTCAATGAGTTAATTTTGATGTTGCGAACTCAAAAAGGTAGTAGAGATTGGACAAACGTAGTATCATATTGTAGGAGAAATAGAGGGACGTAAGCTTTATTTAGCGACCAATTTATATATTTATTACTTTTGGAATATTTTGGTTATTTAAAATATTTAGGATTTGTGTAATACTAATTTGACTGCAATATTTGAATTCAGACAATATTAAATATCAACTATTCAGTTTACAATATAATTATTTATAATGCATAGAAACATATGCAACCAATGTTAGCATGAGACCATTGTAAATAAACTCCCACTATCGTACTTCTTTAGTGCAATATTTTTCCACAAATTACTCGTTGGTGGTATAGGAGAATTTAACTTTAAGTAAACCTGTTAAAACCAATAATTTATTAAACATATAAAAAAAATTAATAAACGTAAATTAAGTATCACAATTAATACCTGCACAAAATGACACTTCTTAATAAATGCAATAAATATCATATGGCGATTTGATATAGATGTTGGTGGTGGACTTCTATGTGGAAATAATGTTTGCGATTAGTTAAGTGATAATGCAACGAAAACCAAGTTAAATTTCAAAACAATCATATATTCTTTTTCAGGAAGTGTCATCAAATTAACCATAGTTGCAACTTGTTCAACATATACACTGTGTATAAGTTGTTGAACAAAATTTTCTCCATTATATATTCTCTCGTAATGAGACATGAACTCTTGAAGTTCTACCACGTACTCTTGAAGAATGAATGCCCAAGATTTATCACTCATTCAAAGTAAACCTGCAATTGCATGATATCCACAATTATCATCATCACCGACATCAATAATGTCATCTATGAATTTATGAATTTCAACAGGAAACCAATCATTGAAGATAAGAACTCTTGGTTGTTGAAACTTGTTGACTGATGGTTGAGGTGTGAGCTTTTTTATTAATGATCAAGGTTGTTGTACTTTATTAGATGTTACAGTGCTATACGCATTTGTGCTACTGCATTTAATACTTGCATCCACATATTCCCACCAAGATGGGTCACACTTAGTTGATTTTTTTCTTTTTGATACCTTTTGCCTTTTTTGGGTGCACGATTTGTTTTCCCTAAGTGGAATCGGTGGAATGCCATGCTTCCGGCGAAGTATACAGAGTTGGGTCTACCGTTCGTTCAACCATTACTTCTATTCTATTTCGATTTTTCTTTTCTCCTTTGCTTCCTTGTCTTGTCTATCCTTCTCTGCCTTTAGCCTGTCTTGGAGCTCTATCCCATCCTTCCTTTGGTTTGCCCTAAGGATTGACCCTCTAAAGTCGGTTTGATCACTGCGAGTTCGGTTCAATTTTTCATCAATCGGATGGATCTTTGAGGGGGATGGAAAGGTTGGTGAGTCATGGCCGTGGACAAAGAGAAATCAAGTGGTAGACTTCCGGTGGAATAGATTTATAATAAGTGTCTTCTTTAATTTTCTTCTAGTAAAGGCGCGCCATCAGGTCTCTCTTCTTGTGATATCTTGATCACCAAAAAGGATAGAGATATTAAGTAGACATGTTGTAGGCATCGATCATCTTCCTAACTATGGTACTCCCCCTCCACGGAGGATGGAAAAAAATGAGGAAGTGTCCCTTAGAGAAAGACAGTCCACTCTCTCATTGTCTGATTGCATCGTAGAGCGTCTGCACTAATTGCTTGGTTGCAATAGCAACCCCGTTTCTCCTTCTTTCATATGAAAAATAAGAAATTTAATTAATATAATAAGTGTAAGATCAACTTCAATCTTTATTCGCTAAAAAAGAGAAGTTGGGTTCCGATAAGACTAGTTTCATCTGGATTGTATTAGTGCTAAGTGTACTTATGCTTCTTTCGATCTGCTTTCTAGTTATGAATAAGACTCGCCTTCAAGTTCAAGTTAGTATCATAGGTAAAGATCAGTAGTAAAGAAAGACATAATGAATCTCTTATCACCATCTTTATCTTTCTAGCAGTGCTCTCATTATCTTTAAATAATAATATAATAATAAGATTTTTTACTATAGTATTTTGTTGTTTGTTATCATAACCACTTCTACATTAAACTTGAAACCTTAATCCTAAGAATCTCTTTCGAATGTGGTGTGCCCTTGGTCGAGGCCATTATACCAAAATAAGGATAGAAAATGGTAGCTCTACGAAGGTTCCATCTATAGAGCAGGTGGAGAAGGTCGGCGGGCCTCATCCAAGTCCCTATCGGAGGTTACATAAGGTACATTAACTTTATTTGTTGGGAGGTGTAGACGCTTAAGCTGCGAACGGTAGTAAGGTCCCTATTGAGATTTTTAACTTCTTGCTTGCTTGTAAGGCTATGGCAATAAGAGGTTGGAGCGATGCATGATGGCCAGGAAAAGACGTAGCACTTTAGAGACATCGGGATTACACCTTTTTTTATATCCCTATCATAAAGTTTGGCCAAAAAAAAGGTCACGCTTTGGCCTATCATGAGATCATGAGTTTATGCATGTGGTGGAGTTGGCAGTCTTATGCCCTGGTAATCAAAGAAACGAGTAAAATAGCCCAAAAAGCCAAATCGGCAAAAATGGCATAAAAGGCTTTTTATAAGTCCATTATGATGGTTCAGGAGGCTAGAATCGTTGACCTTGAGGACAAAGCATTGCGCTAGTTTGAATTGAAGTAGAGGATATGCCATATGGTATGAGGCAATAATTAAGTCGGAATGGAGCCTTGTTTATTAGGCTAGATCGATGTGATGTATATTTCTTGGCTCTAATTCTCGGGGCACCATATGGCATATCCTCTTTATAAAGAAGGTTGAATTAGCACACTGAAAATGGCTTTGTGTAATCTGGCAACTGCGTATTTGAGAAGAGTCTTTACTATGGATGGGGATATTCATAGAATTCCTCTATTTTTCTTTTGCATAGGATAGAAAGATGAAAGATAAAGACAAATAAATGAAAGGCAAGTCACGAGATCAGAGGATTAGACCGATGTACCATAATAATGCAGCAAGGAGGAGAGACTAAGCAATCAAAGGGATGCAATCAAGTCAGTTGTTTCGGTACGAAAGCCTGACAACAAGCATTCTCGATTAAAGCATGAAAAATACTTTTTTGGGGTTGAATAAGAATAAAAAGGCTAGTTTGCTTCGATGGTAGGAGTCCACACAGTGAGGCAGCCATTTCCAGTGACCTTTTTCGGGGTTAGTTCTATGTGAGGTAATCAAATATGGTCCCTGTCTGTCATCCAATGCAATAGGCATTTAGGGATCCCCGATTGTAGATTGTATTGAGCTTTTGGTAGTCATATGCTTGTCTCTCCAGCTTGTCTATGCCGATGGGTTTGCATATGTCGTTTCAAGGGCTAGATTTTTATAATGACCTTAAATGAAAGCGTAAGAGCTAATGATAAAGAGTTAAAGGCCTACATTCTAGTATAACAGGATCGTCACGAGAGGATTGGGGAAGGTCTAACTATGTATGGGCAATACCTCCATATATTCTTTGCAAGAGACCATTCCCTCACAGTCGATGCTCCTTCTTACTACAAAGGCACCTTTGAAACTAGGAAGATTTCTTCTAGTAAGATGGCAAGTAAAGTCTAGCAGAGGCAAGCCTAAACGTCTGCTTCCACCGTCGCAGCCTATAACTCTAAAGCTAGAGTATAGTATATCTAAATTGCGCTTTTGGCTTATTTATCGTTTTAGTTGAAAATGTCACTTGCCCAGCTCTTCATAACAGCTCCTTCTATGCCTAGTGCTTTTGCAAATGGGCAATTTATGAGCATATGAGAACAAGCCCTTAATTTTATTCTTTAGTTGCGCAAACCAAGACACCTCTTTTTATGTTTTATGAACAACGCGAATTCTTGATATGCTAAATGGACTGGCCAAAGGGATAAGGTACATCCTGTTGATGTTGAGCATTCTATTCTTCTTGCTCGCTAAAGATATATTTGATTTCATGGAACGAAGAATGCTTTATTTCTCGCTTACTCAAGAGCTAACCTAGAATAAAAAGTCTTTGACACGATGTCAATATGGCTAAAAGAAGGTCGCTATGTCTTGAAGAGTTTTATTGTAGCGCTTTCATAAATATCTTTTTTATCCTCTATAAGCTAAAAGGATATATTCTTAGGTAGTGACTCAATAGCTTTCCCCTCTAGTTTTCCCCAATCCTCTCCTACTTCTAATAGGGTTTTCAAGGGCTATGTCATCTAGAAAAACATATCCATTATCATTAGTTTCCTTCTTTATTTTTATTTTTTGGTTGGAGCTTATCTTATATGCTTTCGTATGCCTTTATAGTGCCTGAAGGTTTTGTTTTGGTAAGGGACACGAGTGAACAAAGGAGAGGTTAAACCGCTTACTAGTGGCGAAAGAGCTTCTATATCGAAGTTCCACATCTTTGTGACAAAGACAATGCTAGTCTTTTCGACGAACTACTTGTTGGAGGAATACTTTTGCGACTTTCCTCTCGAGAGATGGGGGATATTCGCTCTTAGCAACATTCCTCCTCAGATGGACAGAGCCTTATTAGTAATCAGTCTGTTAGTTTCCTAGATCTCATTCGGTCTTCGTTTTCCCTTTGCTCCCTGGATAAGTCTCATTCGATGTCGCAACCGATGCTTAAAACATATTATTCTATCTTCTCAGTCTTCGGTCGATCATTCTCTGCTTCATAGAGGAGGGGTTTTCCAGCTAACAAGGAAACGAGATTTAAAATAGAGGTCAATTCTAAACTGGACCGAGATGGCATATACACCAATTGACCGACACCATTCCTGAAGAAACAAAGATCGTTGCAAGAAGACCCCCGTGTTAATGGCAAAAATTTGACAGCAGTAGAACAAACCTTGGGCTTGACATGACAACACCTCACGACTCCCTTTCAAGATGACCAATGCTGCTAAGCGGGGCGGATGTGCCGATGGGTGGAGGCGGTTGCATGCGGCATCTAAGAGTTTAGTTCCATGAGACTGAATAACATGGCCTGGCCTGAAACAAAGTAAACTCACTTTGCTTAACACAGGGCAGCAAAGCAAGACTGTTTTCTCACCCCCACCCGTCATCCAACATGGTTCGCACCAGCGTTATTTGACTCGCTTAGTACATCGCCTCTTGGCTCTACTTCAACCACTACAACCTGACGATTCCCTTGCAGCTAAAAGAATGCGATAGAAAACTTTTTCTTACATTAGGAGATGAAAGCCGTCAAGCAGGCAACAAAGTCAACTATTCGTCTTCACTTCCTCAAAAGTACTAAAAAGAGCCCCTTAGTGTAGACCCATCCCCAAGGGACTAAACGAATTCAGTTATCTTTCATAGAGCTTATTCGAGAACAACTTGTTCTAAAAGCAACGTATTTGAATTTGAAAACAACTTCTTTTAGGGATGACTATTATGCAGCGGTAATTGCAAACAAAAAGGGAACATCGCTTACTCAAGCATTAGTACCGTCTAAGCATCCCACAGCTGATGACTTATTTCCTTCAAACCTTCCAATAGGAGGATGCAACTTATCTTTTCTTTGTTTTGACAGATTACATGCCCCAGGAATGCTTGCTGTCAGGAGTTAAGGGACAAAGGGAAGATGACAAAGGTAATCCTACTACGACACTAAGACTAATTCAGTCTATTTGGCTACTATTCCCACTACTACTACTACAGCTACTGATGTAAGGAAGGAATTTGGTTTAAAGCTTGTTGTGGGGAATCAGGTTTGAAATTGTTTACACTCCTTCTCTCCCTCTTTCATGTGCTAGCAATCCGGTAATTCGGTACAGAAGTCAAGCAGGAAGTCCAATAAGCCAAGGTTGTGTTTTCCTTACATCTTTTTATACCCTTGTAGGCAAAACAAAATAATACATACTAATGCCTTATCTCGGCATTAGGAGTTCATTAAAAAGGTAAGAAGGAATGGCCAAATGTAAAGATATGTCCTTGAGACTAGTGAAATCAGATAAGAAGGTAAAGGAGTAAGACTAGCAATTCGGGATAGAATGACTCATTTTTCTTTCTTTCAAGGTAATAGGTAAAAAGGTTGATGTATGGTATGGCTACGAAAATGCACGAAAAATAGATATGTGAGGGGGCGAAACTCTTGATCCTGATCCCGAAGGGCGTCTCTAAATCAACATTTGAAACACCACATCTTTCTTTGTCCACTCATTTCTAAATACCATAAACAAATATTATTTCCCAAAAAGATCTTTTTTATTTATATATAACCTTCACCGCATTGATGACTAAGAAGTTTAGATGAGACATTTCCCCATATGAGATCCCGAGATGGCAAAGCTGGCTCAACGTATGCTTTAGCTCCAAGGTGAAAGTTTGAGTTTGGCCCCTCTCTTAAGCAAAAATCGTTATTTCTGGGTCAAATAGGTCATTTGGAATGTGCCCAAGGAGTGACCGAAGAGCGCATGGGACTCTCAATAATGGGGAATAAAAACTCAAAGTGGTTCTCTGTTTGTGCCCCTTTTTCCAACCATCTAGGTTTTCTTGAAGCACAAGCCATTCTAATAGCACCATTCAAGCCTTAGCCTGAAAAAGGCTAAAGACTGTTGGGAGAGTCCAAGGCGGTCTGGCTACCATTGCCCCTTTTCTTTTGGATGTTGCTATTTCGTTACATATAGAGGAATCGAGGAGATTCGTATATGCCCAGAAAGAAGCTCGCAAGACCCACGTACTTTAATTGTTCGTCTGCTACTACGAACTCGATATCTAGGGGATACACGTCTAGGGGATACATGTACTTTAACTGTTTGAGTGGCTAGTTCATTCGATATCTAGGGGATACACGTCTATTCGCTTCACCAAGCAGACCCCACGTACTTTAATTGTTCGTCTGCTACTACGAACCCGACCCACAGACCCATACCTTTCTCGACCAGGCCCCACCCAACTATCCCAAGGCAGGCAGTAGGACACAAAAAGCCAAATGTTATAGGGGCTTGGGATGCCTCACCAGGATGAAGGCGGTAGCACTTGGCGTGAGTGCGCTAATAAACCAACCCATTTGATAATAAACCCTATCAAGTGTACGCTTTCAGTTAAGTGAAGGGATAGACCAAACCAGATCACTAACGAAATTTCAGATCAGGGAATGTTACCTAAAGCATATCTCGTTGGATGGATGTTGTTGCCGTGAAGTGAGCTTTTATGGGACTTTTACAAAGAGGACTACTATCAGTACTTTATGCCTTCCTTGGGAAAAGTGGTAAAACATCTTGATCTCAAAGGAGAGCCTTGCTTTTTCTGTGCAGAGTCTTTAAGCAAAAAGGGGGGTGCCCAGTACACTTGAGATGCGTCCCAAGGTTGCCAATGACCAGTACTACAACTGAAAGCTAGTGTATCTTACCCTAAAAGGCAAAGTTGGAATACTTTATTTATTGGTTAAAATAATTCGTGAGATGGCAGTGATCTATAATAGGAAGAATTCTTCTACAGTAGATCCAACGGTAAAAGATTATCTTTCAACCGAGGGGAATTAGTCAATCAATTAAAAGGAAAAAGTTGTTTAGTTCAAGAAGTAGTTTGGCTCCCCTTCCCGAATGTTGGTTTGGAGTTGACCCAATAGCAGGAGTTGAACACAGCGGATATTGATCTGCTGCTACATCCGCTGAAAGATCTATTGCCAATTCTAATTGATGGGGATATGCATGAAGGCCAATCATTCTGGCTATCTAAGTTTCCCTCGATAATGCTGGAGATGTTCTCAAATGCTCTTAGATCGATGGTTGAGTGGCATATCATAAGGAGTAGCCAATTTCGATAAAACTGAAGCTAAGGAGAAAGATAACTACTCAACTAAGAAATCAGTGTTAGAGGGGGACTAATCCCTCTCTTCTAGCCAATACCAAGGAAATACTTTCTAACCAATTCAATAAATAAGCCAAAGAAAAGTTATAGAAGTACGAAAGTGACAGAGAAGTCAACCTTCTTTGACAAGGGTATCTGCTCTATCTGGTACTGAACTAGATGCCACAAAAGCCCCAACTATGGCTCAAGAAAAGAAGGGATATCCATGAGATGGTGCCCGTAAGTCGTAATGTTGAGTTACGAATGTGCTCCCATCTCTTTCTTTAGGGGTGGTGGAAGCTCGACTAGGAAGGTTTGGAGGGAAAGATAATAATAGATCGACTTAGAGCGGTAAACTTATTATCTAGTTTCAATAACAAGAGTGTTACACAAACAAAGGATATACACTTGGATATGAGACCGACTAAACAGATTGGAAATGCAACTCAGTTGAAAAGAAAGATAGTTCTTCCAAGAAAGAAAGAATCAATCAGGTAGGGTTAGAGATTTACTTTACTTAGAAGCTAGGGAGTTCATAAACCTACATATTTTATAGGAGCGATTCTGGTACTTACTCGACGCCAAGGATAGGAAAGACTAAACGAGAGTAGCTGGAAACGAGTCTTTCTTGGGCTTTGGGGATTAGCTTTACTAACTAAGACGGAGATGAGGGCATACCTCGAAAATTATTTCATCACAAGAAAGTCAAGTTAGGAAAGAATGCAGCTCAATCAAGAGATTCGAGTTAGGTGGAAATGGCATATCCAGGGCATGACGCAGAAGATGTTCTGGTATTGTATAAGATAGGAACGAGAATGAAAGAATGCATTGGAGTAAGTTACAATTGACATTGAAGAAGAACTTGAAGACTAGGCACCAAAGACATGGGCTATTTCTCTAGTAGTGGACTAATCTTGACATTCCTAAAGCAGTAAGCGAAATAAGAGGTTAGAACCAGCTCCACCGGCTAAAGGGACATGGACTCTTCAGAAGGCTCTAGTTTAATAACAAAATCAGAATTAGTAAGCTTTACGAATAGGGATTTTGGTTCTAAATAAACAATAAGGTAATAGGGTAGACCAATTCAACAAGATTAGAAGATGCTCTAGGTAAAGGTTTGAAGAGACTAAGCCAAGTAAAGAAATTGTTCGGGCAAAGAAAGTAAGCAGGGAAGGCAAGGCATAGAGTCGCCCCCAAGATGAAAGGGGATTGATGGCATCGGTGCCCTTCATTCATTAGATATAACCCTCGAGCACTAACCAAAAGTTATGCCCTCAACCTTTAACGACATGACAACAAACAAAAGGACATTTAACCGAAGAGCACTAGACCAATAGACCCAGTTACACAGCTAAGACGAAATTTATTTTTGAGATGGAAAAAAATCGAGTTTTGTGCTATCAAGAATAAGGAATAGCCTTTATTTTACCTATATCAATAGCAAGGATTGCCTGGTATGAAAGAAAGGAGGGACCCTTTCTTGTTTCAATGTTTTGGCTTTACTCTTTCCTCATTTATTTATCCCCTCGTGAGCAGTTACCGAACAAGGACGAAAAAACAATTTATTTAAATTAAATAAGGCTAAAGCGGGCAAGGTACTCTTCGATCCCAAAACAGGTATTTCAATTGACCTTGTACAAAATAAGAAGTCTTTATCTTCTTGTTCGTCAGCCATTAGCCCCTACTATATGGGGGATCACTTCACTCAATCAATAGAATACTTTTTCCCTCTGGCGGTTTGGTTCCCTGCGGGGCATTTATAGTCTGGCCCTGAAGAGCTAGAACATCTGGGATGGATGACGAGTCTCTTAATTAAGTCAAGTACTTTTATGTAACATGAGTCACATAAAATAACATAGTTTAAGTGATCACTTAGGCAATTAGTCTTAGCTAGCGCATATGCCCTTTAAGTTAATAAATTTGGAACTATAAGATATATGATAGTTTACCCAGCCAATGATTATCAAACTTGTTTTACAGTCATGAGGTCGCCCAAAGAAGGAAAATTGGTTGCTTCGTTTAGGTTTGGCAGATGGAGTTGGTATGGTGATGGTGACAATAAACTTTTGTCATTAGAGAAGAAATTTGTGGAATTTAAGGTGACCCTTGATGTGACTAAGGCTGCTGCTTTAACAGTAGGTGTGAAAATTGAAGGGAATTCTATTGGGATGAAGGTAGGTTACTTTGGGTTAGTGTTTAGTGGCAATGGTAGCTAACATTACATGAGATGTGGTTGGAAGCGAGGCAGCAGTCTTTCTATGTTTTTCTACTCTAACGAAGTTTCTCTGGGTGAGCTTAGATGACCTGAAACAGTGACCAACTCAATTATCTCTGCCCTTTGCGGAGGAGTTTCTTTTTCTTAAACAGTCTCGTCTCGAACCAGAGGCACACACTAGTAGTAGGGAGAGCCCATAATTATAACTGGTAACTATAGCGGGCTATAGTTACTAGTTTCGAGTTGCTTAGCCGGTATTCCCCAACACAGCTTATGCGGATCTCTCTCTCTACTACCAGGGAATGGGCTAGAATCCCAGAGCACTACAAGCCTAACTTATTATTCGATATAATGAGAAGCACCTATATTGAACTAAAACCCTTATCCCCCAACTGATCTACCCAGTAATGTGATGAGTTCCGACCTCGAAGGCCCAATCCTTTGTCGTGCGGAATAAGTATGACTTGGCTACAAGGGAAACAAAGCGCCCAAGAGATTTAGCTTTTTTGAGGACCTATTGCTAGCCCCATCATCAGCTCGAGCTTTTCACCGTTGGTCCCATGACTGCACGAGCCCTATGAACTAGCTCTTTCGTGTCCATCAAACTGTAAGCTGGAGGGCGTTCAATTCGAGTCTTGAATCTTCCCTACCTCACTGATTGACTCCCCCATGAAATGTCGAATAGTAAGGACAACGGAAGGGTGAGATTCTTTCTTCAGCGGCTGATGGAGGGGCAATTCCATTCTAACACTACTGATAATGGTCGAGCCTCCTCTTCTTCTTGATGTCGTACTTGCGAGACTTTATACTTTCTACAGCAAGAAAAGTGCTTGCATATAGTGGAAGGGCTTTTGCACATGTAGAAGAAAAGGAAAAAGAAATTGTTGAGTCAAATTATGCGTTATACTTTTTTCAAATAGAATCCCTTAAGCAATTCCTGTAAAGCTATTGTCATTACCATCATTTCTATATGAGCTATTAGCGCAATTGAAGGAGAAGATGCTCTGACTTTGGTTTTTAGGAAGCTAGGGAGTCTTTGGTATTTCCAACCAATGAGAATCATTTCACCGATAACCGATTTGAGGAATAAGACCCCAACACCTCTATCGATTGACTATCTTGATGCGGAAGGGTCGCTTTTTCAAGAACCAAAAGTTATAGTTTTCCTAAACCAACATATCCTCTTTTCTCACAGCATTTTCGGAGCAGGCTCGGTGCTTTCTTTAACCTTGGGGTAAATTGATTTGATGGTGAAAATCGATTGAGACTTAATCATACCTGAGCCTTCTTTGACCTTCTTTGTCAGGGCAATTAGCTATAAAAAAAAAATAAATAAAAAAAAAACAATAAATGAGAGCTAGAACTAATGCCACACCACAGTCTATGTCTTTTGACAAAACTTTAAAGAGAGAACTCTAGGATGATCGATCATCTGGTAGGTCGTCAAGGGTCTCAATAGGAATCTAGTTGGAAATTTGGTGTGTCTATCAAGAAAGAAAGCTATAGTTCAATTCAAATAGGTCAAGCGAATGAGGACATATAATATTGGTATTGAAAGAGACGTTGGGCTTAAGAAAAGAAAAGCAGGTTTCAAAGCTTAGATCCAGATACACACCTGGAACAGGCCTAGGAAATAGAGACAACGGAAACATAAAACTTGTTAAAGATTTGGAAAGAAGGGAAAAGGGGCTTCTCCTCACAAGAATACACGGAATAGATAGATGCTAAACAATTCCAATCTTAAGGATAAGTTTCAAGCATAGACGCCTTATCCACCTACAATTGGACTCAACAATATCTTTTTTCCATAAGGGAACAGGGGCCTTAGGGTTTCAGCGTGCCAAATCCAATCCTCTTTTCCCGTAGAGTACCAATATTAATAATAATAATAATAATAATAATAATAATAATTAAAATAAAAATAATAATAATAATAATAATAATAATAACAATCATAATAATAACAACAATAATAAGAAGAAGAACAATTACAATAATAATAATAAGAAGAAGAACAATACTAATAATAAGAATAATAATAATAACAATAATAATAAAAATAACAATAAAAATAATAAATATAACAATAACAATAGTAAAAACAATAATAAGAATAAGAATAATAAGAACAATAATAACAATAATAATAATAATAACAATAATAATAATAATAACAATAATAATAATAATAAAATTAGTACAAAATACATAGTATAAAAAAATTTATGTTGATGTTTATATAAATAAAATAATTCAAATAGCTTAAGGAAAATATCAAATAACGTATTTATCACAAACTAATGATATTATAAGGCATGCAAATCAAATAGGATAAACAAAAGAAAATTATACTTTTGTACTTTTGAATTATACTTTGTACTTTATTAGTTATGGTTTTACTGTGGTGTGTCTTTAAGAGTTTTTTTCTTACTATTATTTTTGGCAGGGATGTTGCTTAGGGGAGATCACTTCCATTGCAATAAGTCTGAGCTTGATCAAAGGTTTGTATCTTTTGACGAGGAAAGTTTGAAGATTAAGTTAAAAACGCGGATGAAGAAAGCTTGTCTGGTCTTCACGACCTGATGTTTTAAAAACAAGTATTTGGTAACCTTGAAGTAACTTCTGGCAGATTTTATTTACAAAATAGTATCTTAATTTATTCACATTCAGCTCGATAGTAAAGCCAATTTGTTCCAATGGATCAAGCACTCTTTCTGCGAAACTGACATCAGTGATCCTTAGTGGTGGAATGGGGTGTTGTTTTCTCATCTCAAATATGTTCAACAGTATGTTCAAGAATTGATGAAGCTTCATAGCTTCTCAAGCTAAGGTTTTCTAGTCCTTTAGAACAGTTGCTTCATCAGAACAACTCTCATTCTGACAGTGTAGTGAATAATTGGAAGTGTTGATATAGCTTATTAAAATCTGCAAAATTGAAACATTGACAGATAACAATTCACTCAAAAACATTGCTTCAGATCAGCCTCGAATCAGTCATAGGGCTAGACAATGGTGTGGGGCTATTTCATCTTGGAGACAAATCAGAAAAAGAGTTTCATCGTATCAAGTAAGGACCAGTTTCGGCAACATTGATTTAGAGGTGAAAAAATCCGAGTTGTTGTGCCGATGTCGATGAAAGAGGTGATCTCCCTGAAAATACTTGTTGTGATGACAACATGCACACCCATTGTTGTGATTGAAGTCGTGTTCTTGCTTATATGGACAAAAATATTCACAAACACGGGAATGCTCAAATTCTTAGAAATGGATTTTATTGATTTCCATGAACAAATAGAAACCAACCAGCTCTGGTGTATAAAAGTATGGATAAGATGAAAGATATTCAATACCACAATAAAAGGACTCATACCTCTCTTTGACATTGGCAATGCCAAGATGCACATCATAGATGAATACAAAAGGACCCATGACACACGCATATTGGTTTGGTGCGTCTTCATAGCGTCTAAGAGAGACCCATTTTTATTCTCAGTTGTTGATTGTGTATATGTCGCATTTTTCTTTCTTTCTTTTCTTTATTCACCTTAGAATCTGCAGCATTGAATGTTATTTTTTTTGTCACCATAAAGTTTCTCCTCATTTGCATATATGACCTGATTGATTTCTCCCTGAAAATTACCATTACTGCCATGCAACAATACTGAGGAATTCAATGTGACAGGAGGTTGCAGCCGTGAGTCCACTAACGGCTCTGAAACAGTTGCCTAAGTCTGAACCTATGTATGTTGAGCCAGTGTAATAGAGGGACTTAACAGAACATCGTCTCCTCGAACGATTTAATTCGATTACGAGAAGAGAATCGAATTGGGACATAGAGCCATGAGGCATTGTTAGAAGAAAGGAAACACAAATGACAATGGCCCCAACTGGGGCTAGGTTCTGGTGAGCGTTTTGGCAGAAGGAATTAACTCCTCTTCCAGACAGTATAGTGGTGATCTCAAAGTAACGGTGACTCAATCCTCTTTCAAGGAGGAGTTCTAAAGAGGATTCATCTATGGCATGTTGATAGCTTGTTAGGTGAAGAAAGAAAACTTTAACTGAATCTGATTGTATTGAAAATGAATTGAGTCAGTTACAAGGATAGTGATTTGAGGCTTATATAGCTTGAGTCATGTACAGCTACATATCTTCCAGTGCAAGATTCATTCTAACCAATCAAAGTCTGTCACATGTCACCTTACTCTAATTGAATTCTAAACTGAGAATAACTGTCTAAGGTGCAGTGAAACTGTTACAGTACAATGCATATAGGAGAATGTAACTAAAACAGAATTTGAGCATATATATTATCTCTTATATAAAGCAACGACATTGACCTTGAAGCTGTTTTGGCCCTAAACCACGACATTGACCTTAAGGTGCAGTGAAACTGTTACAGTACAATGCATATAGGAGAATGTAACTAGAACAGAATTTGAGCATATATCTCTTATATGAAGCAACAACATTGACCTTGAGGCTGTTTTGGCCCTAAACCACGACGGATCTTAAAACGATGAAACGGATGTTTGTCATCATGTGATAACATCAATGCATAAGCAGTTACGGCTCTTCCGTGTTTTTTGTGATTTGTTGAGAGATCTTCATGAAAATTCAAATCAGCATCTAAATTTAGCTCTTGAAGAAAATGTAGATCACGGTAAAGTGAGTTCTTTTTTGGATCCTCTGATTTAGAGAAATTGATTTCCAAGATTCTCTATAATTGTGAAAGACTAAAACGAGAACGACATCGTTCGGACAGACAGTGCCAATGTTCAGCTCAAAACTTAAATCTGCATCATCAGATAGGAAATTAAAAAATAACTTTCAATCAATTGGCACAAACCAGATTGAAAGCCAATGGTATCCGAAGGATTCAAAGCAACTTATAGTTGGAATATCTGAGATGATAAATCATACTAAAAATAACCCATATACTTTACGCAACAATAGGTAACCCATATAACTGGGTACTTAACTCTATCACAACAAAAATGTGTCAGATTACAGTTAACTTACCTCAGAAAAAATAAAAGCTTTCGTGATCATAAAAATACTTGAGAAAAAATTTCCAATACAAGCAAAGGTGTTTAAGAATCATCTCATTCATAAGGAACTCCCGTAACAATGTTAACATCTAAAGTTAGCAATTGGTTATGATCAAAATAGCCATCTCCAAAAACCATTAGGCACACCCTTAAATCTGCATCATCAAGCTAGGAATAAAAAACATAGTATCAATAGGCAACAACCCATCTTCATTTGCAAAATTATATAAAGCTCCATAACCCATGATTATGGCTCTACCTTTTCACCTAATAGTTAATGACATATTAGTGGACATAGTATAGACAATTTTGAACACACAGATTGCGGCAGACACATTAAGTGATGGTGACAACTTTCAATATTGATCCAATGTTAAATATTCTATTCTATGATAAAATCACTTCAAGCATTCCACATAGATTTCCAATTTTTGAGTTGTCTCAAAGAAAATATGAAATTGTTCTTGCTCTTCAATTTTCATATATTTAGCGGATATACAATGTTATATAATTCATAGAGCAATCGAATTAGGGTCATCAATGCTCAAGCATACCATCTCAAATATAATACTTGCAATTAGACTCACCGACTCATCAAGGAACTAGGCACCCCATAATATTTATTCATTTCGTATTGTTATCGCAGAAAGGCCCACCAATTCTCTAGAACATTGTATAATTCCCATTATGAATACAAAATCCATATAGTGATTGCATTTAGGACCATTAACCGTCAAATATACCATCCCAATTTAATATAATTTATCTTGTAATTGAATTTAGGATTATCGATGTTATAGCTTCCCAACTCAAATATATTTGCAACCAGAGTCTATGACTCATCAAGGTACGGTGAACACCATTCAACTTCACATTAACAATAAAGATTTATATTGTCTGAAGCAAGGGCATTTCAAGAACATTATCCATAGTTCATGCTATGATTATGAATAAAAACTTCATTAGTAATTCTGTTTAAGGCCAATAACTGTCACGTATACCATCCTGACTTTATATAAGGCACATGCTAACATGGGATACTTCTTAAGAAACAAAAAATAGAACAAGTCAATTAGAAATGAATTGAAACTTGTGTTTCAACTCTTTGAAGCAATTAAACTTAGGAGAGTAAATCCTCAAGCTTTCCCTCTCAAATATATTTGGAACTAGAGTCAGTAACTAATCAAGACACAATACACACCATCTTATTTCAAAAAAATATAAAAGATTCATATTGTTATATCATCAAGGTTCATCAAGTCTCAAGATCACCAGCCAAGTTCATGAATTACAAAATTCATTTATGAATAACATTTAGCTGTCAATTATATCATCTTAATTTTTGAAAGGGGAGTTAAGTTTTATATCTTTTTAGATTTTTCATTTAGGGTCAATAATTTCCAATTATACCATCTAAATTTTTGAAATGGCAATCAAGGCTTAAAAGAACACTATCCACATTTTACATTATCAACAGAAAATTCAGTGATTTCATTTAGGGTCAACAACCATCAATTATACCACTTCAATCTTCGGAAGGACAATCAAGTCTCAAGGACATCATCCATATTTCAAGCTATGAACACAAAGTTCATAGAGCAATTACATTTTGAGGGTAAATAATCACCAATTATACCATCACGATTATTGAAAGGAGCATCAAGTCTCGAAAACACCATCCACATTTTACACTATCATTAAAATTTTACATAGCGATTTCATTTACGGTCAACAACCATCAAGAATACCATCTTGTTTTTGTAAGGGTCGTCAAGTCTCAAGAACATCGTCCGCATTTCACACGATGAACACAATTCATATAGCAGTTACATTTTAGGGTAAATAAGAGCCAATAATTTTTGAAAGCCAATTATATATCTTAATTTTGAGCGGGACATCAAGTCTCAAGAACATTATCCAATTTAACATTAAGAGTACAAAATTCATAATGATTATTGATTTCATTTCTGGTCAATAACTTCTAATTATACAATCGAAATTTTTGACAGGGCCATTAAGTCTAAAAAACACAATCCACAATTTATACTATCAATACAAAACTCAGTTAGTGATTTCATTTAGGCTCAACAACCCTCAAGTATACCATTATGATCCTTGGAAGGACCGTCAAGTCTCATGGACATCATCCACATTTCACGCTATGAACACAAAGTTCATATAGCGATTATATTTGGGGTAGATAACTGCCAATTATATCATCTTGATTTTTGAAAGGGATGTCAAGTCTCATAACACTGTCCACATTTCACACTATGAGTGCAAAATTCAGAGATTTCATTTAGCGTCAATAACTACAGATTTTACCATCTCAATGTTTGAAAGGGTCGTTAAGTCAAGTCTCAAGGACATCATCCACATTTCATGCTATGAACACAAAGTTCATATAGCATTTAGGGTAAATAACCTTCGATTATACCATCTCGATTTTTGAAAGGGACATTAATTCTCAAAAACATTGTCCACATTTCACATTGTAAGTGCAAATTTGTAGAGATTTCATTTAGGGTCAATAACAACCAATTTTACCATCTTAATTTTTGAAAGATCAAAGAACACTATTCACATTTTACATTGTCAATACAAAATTGACATAGTGATTTTCAAAACGGACATCAAGTCTAAAGGACACCATCCACATTTCATGCTATGAACACAAAGTTCATAAAGCATTTAGGGTAAATAAGCTTCGATTATACCATCTCAATTTTTGAAAGGGAAATCAACTCTCAAAAACATAGAGAATTCATTTAGGGTCAATAACAACCAATTTTACCATCTTAATTTTGGAAAGTTCAAAGAACACTATTCACATTTTACATTGTCAATACAAAATTGACATAGTGATTTTCGAAATGGACATCATCCACATTTCATGCAATGAACACAAAGTTCATATAGCATTTAGGGTAAATAACCTTCGATTATGCCATCTCGATTTTTGAAAGGGACATCAATTCTCAAAACATAGTCGACATTTCACACTGTAAGTGCAAATTTGTAGAGATTTCATTTAGGGTCAATAACAACCAATTTTACCATCTTAATTTTTGAAATATCAAAGAACGCTATTCACATTTTACATTGTCAATACAAAATTGACATAGTGATTTTCAAAACGGACATCAAGTCTAAAGGACACCATCCACATTTCATGCTATGAACACAAAGTTCATATAGCATTTAGGGTAAATAACCTTCGATTATACCATCTCGATTTTTGAAAGGGACATTATATCTCAAAAACATTGTTCACATTTCATGATATGAACACAAAGTTCATATAGCATTTAAGGTAAATAACCTTCGATTATACCATCTCGATTTTTGAAAGGGACATTAATTCTCAAAAACATTGTTCACATTTCACACTGTAAGTGCAAGTTTGTAGAGATTTCATTTAGGGTCAATAACAACCAATTTTACCATCTTAATTTTTTAAAGGGCCATTAAGTTCAAAGAACACTATTCACAGTTTACAGTGTCAATACAAAATTGACACTGATTTCATGCTATGAACACAAAGTTCATATAGCATTTAGGGTAAATAACCTTCTATTATACCATCTTGATTTTTGAAAGGGACATCAATTCTCAAAAAATTGTCCACATTTCACACTGTAAGTGTAAATTTGTAGAGGTTTTATTTAGGGTCGATAACAACCAATTTAGAATAATACCCACTAATCTTTTCATTTGATCTCATTTATATATATTTATTTTTTCAATTCTCTTTCACGATATGCATTCTATATTACAAAAGAATACAAAATTCATATATATGATTTCATTTCATATAGGGTTAAGTATATCATACCGATTTTTCAATATGGGTTGGAAGAATTCTTGTTGCAAGTATTTTGGATTATGAAGGCTCAAGCATCTGATACAGAACAAGAATCACAAAATCTTGCAAGATTGAACAATCAAGAACCGAAGCGTGACCGAACGATCAAGAACCAAAACGTGACGTAGCTGTTAGGAACATCAAACAAAAGAATTTGTGTAATTCACCTCGTCGATCCTCATTCCTCCAAGACCCTCGAAAATCCCCAAATCCAAAACTTTTCCGAGCACAATTCCACCACGTAATCAAACACAAGAAACTCTCATGGAGGATCAAAACGCCGATGACACAGCGCAAGAAATTGAGGCCGAAACCAATTGCAGCCCATAAAAGAAAGTTACGCGGGAAATTCCAGATTATGATCGAAACCCTAAAACCCTTTCCTTCCGTACCTGCCAAATCTCTCGACTTCGATCAAGTAGTTCATCGTTCATCGTTTTGTTCCGGTAAATGTGATCTTTTTATTTTGAGGTTAAAAGAATGGAAGAATTAAGAGCGAAGAAGAGAGAGGCAAACAACAAGAACGAGGCTGTGAATGTGTGATGTGAGGACTGAAGAGTTAATGAAACCTGCACTGAACTCGAGTTTCTTTTTATATGTTAAACTAGGATCTTTACAAACAGAAAATAAAAATTCAAACCGTTTTTAATTTTTGTGGAAATATTTCCGCTCGTTTTTTATGTTTAATAATACATTATACATTATTATTTCCATAAAAAAATATTATTTTATAATTATTCTTTTTTTTTTACCTAATTATTCTTATAGAAATACATATTAAGCAAGGATACGTTTATCAATTTCTTTTATTCACATAAATTTAGATGAATTTCAAAAACTTATCAAAGTTAAAATTATTTTTATAAATTTGAATTTATACATTCAAACTAACTTGCATGAACTAGTTTAGAAGCATTATTGCAATCTGAAAAAGAAAATGGTCCTTCGTTATACAAGATATTCGCAAAAATATTATAAAAGATTGTCGATCATTATTATCTTGCAATTCTCTCTGGAAGAAA
>JBBPBT010000217.1:3093807-3115235 GCA_037974875.1 Cicer bijugum
TAATAATAACAATAATAAGAACGATAATAATAATAATAATAATAATAATAACAATAATAATAATAACAGTAATAACAACAATAATAATAATAATAACAATAATAATAATAATAATAATTAAATTAGTACAAAATACTAAGTAGTATAAAAAAAATTATGTTGATTTTTATATAAATAAAATAATTCAAATAGCTTAAGGAAAATATCAAATAACGTATTTATCACAAACTAATGATATTACAAGGAATGCAAATCAAATAGGATAAACAAAAGAAACTTATACTTTGTACTTTTCAATTATACTTTGTACTTTATTAGTTATGGTTTTACTGTGGTGTGTATTTAAGAGTTTTTTTCTTTATATTATTTTTGGCAGGGAGTTATATATATCATTTGGTGGGTTTCTGATGTTTGCTTAGGGGAGATCACTTCCATTGCAACAAGTTTGAGCTTGATCAAAGATTGTATCTTTTGACGAGGAAAGTTTGAAGATTAAGTTAAAAACGCCGATGAAGAAAGCTTGTCTCTAATGCGGTCTTCACGACCTGATGTTTTAAAAACAAGTGTTTGGTAACCTTGAAGTAACTTCTGGCATAAATTATTTACAAAATAGTATTTTAATTTATTCACATGCAGCTCGATAGTAAATCCTTAGCTTTAGAAGCTATGAAGCTTTGTCAATTCTTGAACATACTGTTGAAAATATTGAGATGAGAAAACAACACCTCATTCCACCACCAAGGATCACTGACGCAGTTTCCCAGAAAGAGTGCTTGATCCATTGGAACAAATTGACATTTTCAATGTCCTTTAGATCAGTTGCTTCATCAGAACAACTCTCATTTTGACAGTGTAGTGAATAATTGGAAGTGTTGATATAGCTTATTAAAATCTGCAAAATTGAAACATTAACAGATAACAATTCACTCAAACACATTGCTTCATATCAGCCTCGAATCAGTCATAGGGCTAGACAATGGTGTGAGGCTATTGCATCTTGGAGACAAATCAGAAATGAGTTCCATCGTATCCAGTAAGGACCAGTTTGTTTCGGCAACATTGATTTAGAGGTGAAACAATCTGAGTTGTTGTGCCGATGTCGATGAAAGAGGTGATCTCCCTTAAAATATTTGGAGGAATCAACTTGTTCTTGGTTCTGAACTGTGTTGTGATGACAACATGCACACCCAGTGTTGTGATTGAAGTTGTGCTCTTGCTTATATGGACAAAAATATTCACAAACACGTGAACGCTCAAATTCTTAGAAATGGATTTTATTGATTTGCATGTACAAATAGAAACCAACCAGTTCTGATGGATAAAAGTATGGATACGATGAAAGTTATTTAATACTACAATAAAAGGACTCATACCTCTCTTTGACATTGGCAATACCAAGATGCACATCTTAGATGAATACAAAAGGACCCATGACACACGCATATTGGTTTGGTGTGTCTTCATAGCGACTAAGTGAGACCCATTTTTATTCTCAGTTGCTGATTGTGTATATGTGGTTGCATTTTTCTTTCTTTCGTTTCTTTATTCACATTAGAATCTGCAACATTGAATGTTGATTATTTTTTGTCACCATAAAGTTTCTCCTCATTATTAGCATATATGACCTGACTGATTTCTCCCTGAAAATTAGCACTACTGCCATGCAACAATACTGAGGAATTCAATGTGACAGGAGGTTGCAGCCGTGAGTCCACCAACGGCTCTGAAACAGCTGCATGAGCCTGAACCTGTGTATGTTGAGCCTGCGTAATAGAGGAAGGCTCGGATGAACTACGAATGTTCGTCAACATATGATAACATCAATGCATAAGCAGTTATGGCTTTTCCATGTTTTTTGTGATTTGTTGAGAGATCTTCATGAAAATTCAAATCAGCATCTAAATTTAGCTCTTGAAGAAAATGTAAATCACAGTAAAGTGAGTTATTTTATGGATCCTCTGAGTTAGAGAAATTGATTTCCAAGATTCTCTATAATTGGGAGACACTAAAACGAGAACGACTTCGTTCCCACAGACAGTGCCAACGTTCAGCTCAAAACTTAAATCTGCATCATCAAATAGGATATTAAAAAAGAACTTTACATCAATTGGCACAAACCCGATTGAAAGCCAATGGTATCCTAGGATTCAGAGTAAAATTAACAAAAGACAATTAACTTTGAATAATGTTAAAAGTTTAAGGTTGGCAACTTATAATTGGAATATATGAGATGATAAATCATACTAAAAATAACCCATATACTTTACACAACAATAGGTAACCCATATAATTGGGTACTTAACTCTATCACAACAAAAATGTGTCAAATTATAGTTACCTTAAGTAGCAAAATAGCAACATCAGAAAAAATAAAAGCTCATGTGATTATAAAAATACTTGAGAAAAAATATCCAACACAAGCAAAGGTGTTTTAAGAATCATCTCATTCATAAGGAACTCCGGTAACAATGTTAACATCTAAAGTTAGCAATTGGTTATGATCAAAATAGCAATCTACAAAAACCATGAGGCACACTTTTAAATTTGCATCACCAAGCTAGGAATAAAAAACTTAGTATCAATTGGCAACGACCCATCTTCATTTGCAAAATTATATAAAGCTCCATATCCCATGATTATTGCTCTACTTTTTCACCTCATAGTTAATGGCATATTAGTGGACATAGTATAGACAGTTTTGAACACACAGATTGCGGCAGACACGATAAGTGATGGTGACAACTTTCAATATTGATCCATTGTTAAATATTCTATTCTATGATAAAATCACTTTAAGCATTCCATATAGATTTCCAATATTTTGAGTTGTCTCAAAGAAAATATGAAATTGTTCTTGCTCTTCGATTTTCATATATTTAGAGGATATACAATGTTATATAATTCATAGAGCAATCAAATTAGGGTCATCAATGCTCAAGCATACCATCTCAAATATAATACTTAGAATTAGACTCACCGAATCATCAAGGAACTAGGCACCCCATAATATTTTTCATCAAACATAAACATTCATTTCATATTGTTATCGCAGAAAAGTCCATCAATTCTCAAGAACATTGCATACTTCCCATTATGAATACAAAATCCATATAGTGATTGCATTTAGGGCCATTAACCGTCAAGTATACCATCCCAATTTTATACAATTTATCTTGTAATTGGATTCAGGATTATCGATGTTATAGCTTCCCAACTCAAATATATTTACAACCAGAGACCATGACTCATCAAGGCATAGTGAACACCATCCAATTTCACATTAACAATAAAGATTTATATTGTCTGAAGCAAGGGTATTTCAAGAACATCATCAGTAGTTCATGATATGATTATGAATAAAAACTTCATTAGTAATTACGTTTAAGGCCAAAAATTGTCACGTATACCATCCTGATTTTATATAAGGTACATGCTAACATGGGATACTTGTTAAGAAACCAAAAATAGAACAAGTCAATTAGAAATGAATTGAAACTTGTGTTTCAACACTTTGAAGCAATTGAACTTAGAATAGTAAATCCTCAAGCTTTCCCTCTCAAATATAGTTGGAACTAGAGTCAGTAACTAATCAAGACACAAGACACACCGCCTTATTTCACAAAAAGATAAAAGATTCATATTGTTATATCAGCAAGGTTCATCAAGTCTGAAGATCAGCCACTTCATGAATTACAAAATTCCTTTGAATTACATTTAGCTGTCAATTATATCATCTTAATTTTTGAAAGGGGCGTTAAGTTTTATATCTTTCTATATTTTTCATTTAGGGTCAATAATTTCCAATTTTACCATCTAAATTTTTGAAATGGCAATCAAGGCTTAAAAGAACACTAACCACATTTTACATTATCAATAGAAAATTCAGTGATTTCATTTAGGGTCAACAACCATCAAGTATACCACTTCAATCTTTGGAAAGGCCATCAAGTCTCAAGGACATGGTCCGTATTTCATGCTATGAACACAAAATTCATAGAGCGGTTACGTTTTGAGGGTAAATAATCACCAATTATACCATCTCGATTATTGAAAGGAGCATCAAGTCTCCAAACCACCATCCACATTTTACACTATCATTAAAAGTTTACATAGTGATTTCCTTTAGGGTCCACAACCATCAAGAATACCATCTTGTTTTTGTAATGGCTGTCAAGTCTCAAGAACATCGTCTGCATTTCACACTATGAACTCAGTTCATATAGCAATTACATTTTAGGGTAAATAAGAGCAGATCAATTTTTGAAAGCCAATTATATATCTTAATTTCGAAAGGGGCGTCAAGTCTCAAGATCAGTATCAAATTTAAGATTAAGAGTACAAAATTCATAATGATTATTGATTTCATTTCTGGTCAATAACTTCCAATTATACAATCAAATTTTTTTAAAGGGCCATCAAGTCTCAAGAACACAGTCCACATTTTATACTATCAATACAAAATTCAATTAGTGATTTCATTTAGGGTCAACAACCCTAAAGTGTACCATTATGATTTTTGGAAGGACCGTCAAGTCTCACGGACATCATCCACTATGAACACAAAATTCATATAGTGATTATATTTGGGGTAAATAACCACCAATTATATCATCTGATTTTTGAAAGGGATGTCACATCTCAAGAACATCGTCCGCATTTCACACTATGAACACAGTTCATATAGCAATTACATTTTAGGGTAAATAAGAGCCAATCAATTTTTGACAGCCAATTATATATCTTAATTTCGAAAAGGGGGTCAAGTCTCAAGATCAGTATCTAATTTAAGATTAACATTACAAAATTCATAATGATTATTGATATCATTTCTAGTAAATAACTTCCAATTATACAATCAAATTTTTTTAAAGGGCCATCAAGTCTCAAGAACACAGTCCACATTTTAGACTATCAATACAAAATTCAGTTAGTGATTTCATTTAGGGTCAACAACCCTCAAGTGTAACATTATGACTTTTGGAAGGACCGTCAAGTCTCACGGACATCATATCCATTATGAACACAAAATTCATACAGTGATTATATTTGGGGTAAATACCCACCAATTATATTAGCTCGATTTTTGAAAGGGATGTCAAGTCTCATAACATCGTCCGCATTTCACACTATGAGTCAAAATTCAGCGATTTCATTCAGGGTCAATAACTACCCCGATTTTACTATCTCAATGTTTGAAAGGGTCATTAAGTCTCATGAACACCGTTCACAATTTACATTGTCAATAAAAAAAATTGAAATAGTGATTTCATTTAGGGTCAACAACCATCAAGTATAACAATACCATCCTGATTTTCAAAATGGACGCCAAGTCTTAAGGACAGCATCCACATTTCACACTATGAACACAAAGTTCATATAGCATTTCGGGTAAATAACTTTCAATTATACCATCTCGATTTTTGAAAGGGACATCAATTCTCAAAAACATTGTCCACATTTCACACAGTAGAGATTTCATTTAGTAACAACCAATTTTACCATCTTAATTTTTTTAAAGGGCCATTAAGTTCAAAGCACACTATTCACAGTTTACATTGTCAATACAAAATTGACATAGTGATTTTCAAAATGGACGTCAAGTCACAAGGACATCATCCACATTTCATGCTATGAACACAAAGTTCATATAGCATTTAGGGTAAATAACCTTCGATTATACAATCTCGATTTTTGAAAGGGACATCAATTCTCAAAAACATTGTCCACATTTCACACTATAGAGATTTCATTCAGGGTCAATAACAACCAATTTTACCATCTTAATTTTTTAAAAGGTCATTAAGTTCAAGGAACACTATTCACAATTTACAGTGTCAATACAAAATTGACAGTGATTTTCGAAATGGACATCGAGTCTCAAGGACATCATCCACAATTCATGCTATGAACACAAAGTTCATATAGCATTTAGGGTAAATAACCTTCGATTATACCATCTCGATTTTTGAAAGGGACATCAATTCTCAAAAACATAGAGAATTTATTTAGGGTCAATAACAACAAATTTTACCATCTTAATTTTTGAAAGTTCAAAGAACACTATTCACATTTTACATTGTCAATACAAAATTGACATAGTGATTTTCGAAATGGACATCATCCACATTTCATGCTATGAACACAAAGTTCATATAGCATTAAGGGTAAATAACCTTCGATTATACCATCTCGATTTTTGAAAGGGACATTAATTCTCAAAAACATAGTCCACATTTCACACTATAAGTGCAAATTTGTAGAGATTTCATTTAGGGTCAATAACAACCAACTTTACCATCTTAATTTTTTAAAGGGCCATTATGTGCAAAGAACACTATTCACAGTTTACAGTGTCAATACAAAATTGACGCAGTGATTTGAAATGGGTGTCAAGTCTCAAGGACATCATCCACATTTCATGCTATGAACACAAAGTTCATATAGCATTTAGGGTAAATAACCTTCAATTATACCATCTCGATTTTTGAAAGGGACATTATATCTCAAAAACATTGTTCACATTTCATGATATGAACACAAAGTTCATATAGCATTTAGGGTAAATAACCTTCGATTATACCATCTCGATTTTTGAAAGGGACATTATATCTCAAAAACATTGTTCACATTTCATGATATGAACACAAAGTTCATATAGCATTTAGGGTAAATAACCTTCGATTATACCATCTCGATTTTTGAAAGGGACATTATATCTCAAAAACATTGTACACATTTCATGATATGAACACAAAGTTCATATAGCATTTAGGGTAAATAACCTTCGATTATACCATCACTTTTTGAAAGGGACATTAATTCTCAAAAACATTGTTCACATTTCACACTGTAAGTGCAAGTTTGTAGAGATTTCATTTAGGGTCAATAACAACCAATTTTACCATCTTAATTTTTTATAGGGCCATTAAGTTCAAAGAACACTATTCACATCATCAACATTTCATGCTATGAACACAAAGTTCATATAGTATTTAGGGTAAATAACCTTCTATTATACCATCTCGATTTTTGAAAGGGACATCAATATGCATTCTATATTACAAAAGAATACAAAATTCATATATATGATTTCATTTCATTTAGGGTTAAGTATATCATACCGATTTTTCAATATGGGTTGGAAGAATTCTTGTTGCAAGTATTTTGGATTATGAAGGCTCAAGCATCCGATACAGAATAAGAATCACAAAATCTTGCAAGATTGAACAATCAAGAACCGAAGCGTGACCGAACAATCAAGAACCAAAACGTGACGTAGCTGTTAGGAACGTCAAACAATAGAATTGGTGTAATTCACCTCGTCGATCCTCATTCCTCCGAAATCCTCGAAAATCCCCAAATCCAAAACTTTTTCGAGCCCAATTCCACCAACCGTAATCAAACACAAGAAACTCTCATGGAGGATCAAAACGCCGATGACACAGCGTAAGAAATTGAGGCCAAAACCAATTGCAGCCCATAAAAGAAAGTTACGCGAGAAATTCCAGATTATGATCGAAACCCTAAAACCCTTTCCTTCCGTACCTGCCAAATCTCTCGATTTCGATCAAGAAGTTGATCGTTCATTTTGTTTCGGTAAATGTTATCTTTTTATTTGAGGTTAAAAGAATGAAAGAATTAAGAGCGAAGAAGAGAGACGCAAACACCAAGAACGAGGCTGTGAATGTGTGATGTGAGGACTGAAGAGTTAATGTAGCATACACTGAACTCGGGTTTCTTTTTATATGTTAAACTAGGATCTTTACACCCAGAAAATAAAAAGTCAACCGTTTTTAATTTTTGTGGAAATACATTATACATTATTATTTCCATAAAAGAAATATATTATTTTTATAATTTTTCTTTTTTTTTATACCTGATTATTCTTATAGAAATACATATTAAGCAAAGGATACGTTTATTAATTTATTTTATTCACTTAAATTTAGATGAAGTTCGAATTTGAATTTATGCATTCAAACTAACTTGCATGAATGAGATATTCTTTGGTTGAAATTAGATCAATAAAGAAATGTAAATTTTAATTTTAAGATTAAAGAAATCAAGTTTAAATTTAAGTGTTTGATTTCAATTGAATAGTTATTGATAGTTTAATTGTGTGAATACAACGATCCTAATAATAAAGAATATGAGTTAACTGAAAAACTTTAAAAAAAATTTTCAGTATAAAAGGTTAAAAATCTATTTTAAAGATTTTCGATACAAAACTTCTACATATATTTAAAGTTTTTCAATTAATCTTCTGTAACGGAAATCTTATAAAAAAATTTCTAGAAATATGTTATGTAGCATAAAACTTGAATGATTTAATCCGGAAATCTTTAAATGATAAAAAAAATTGAATTGGTAAAACAGGAAAAGAAAATGTAACGATAAATTTAACATTTTTAAAATGGGTATAAGTAAAATTGAGAGATACAAGATATAAATAAACTTCAAATTAGCCGAACTAAAATCAAATCACACAATCCAAATTATTTTGGACGCTAGATTTAAGCCAATAGACCATCTAATGACTAAAGGAACGATTATTAGCATGATAGAGATCGATAACAATTCTCATCCAAAACAAGTCGTAGAGTTTCATAATAACTCTACGACAAACAATTTTTATTCAAATCAAGGGAAACTCTCAATAGCCTTTGTCATTGCAACAACCTTTAGATCAAAATAGGACTTAAACAAGCAAACCAATTAAAAGACTAAGATCACCATTCAACTCGGGACCTAAAACTAAATAAGGGGTTAATCCCTCCAAATATGATGCATACATTCATCCCTAATACATTTTGCTAAAATGAGTTTATCAAACCGTCTTACTACTCTGACATTAGAACATCTATATAGATATTGGGTGCATTCCAGGGTGTGCCACCCTGCCTATTTCGAACCCCTTAATCATAAGAGAACAACATTAATTCACATTCAAATATTTAAATGATAGTTTTTGCTTGATGTTAGACACTCAAAAACAGGTAAAATTTTAAAAAAGCATAGATAATTTAGTATTTTTTCATGTTTGTGTGGAGCATTATTTTAAGGTGGTATATGAAAACTTGTGGAAGACAATAATTACAGTAGTTTTGCAAACCTTTAAAATTCAACACTCACAAGTCATTGTGAACAATCATTATTCCGTGACTTTATTTCTTCTACGATAAAATTATTTTATCTCAATCAACTTAAGCTTATAATTACTAGTTTAGCTAATCGCCATAGTAAGAAATTGGTGCTCAATACAAAGTCTCGGTAACAATCTTTTTATCATGTGATACAATTGTGCGCTTGTTGTAGCTACCAAAGAATCTAAATGTGTAATTCTATCCTTCTTTCTCCTTCACTTATCGAGTGATGTATGTCCTTTTTTACCAAAGAGAAATAGAATAGATGTTGCACATATACACTCCAAATAATAATGGTAGTGATTAATAAAAACTACTAGCAAAATCATCAAAATCTAGTGCCAATTATAGTATCTACCGAATGCCAGCAAACAGAACTGTCAGCCCTGAAAAATAAATTATCGCATGATTTGATTGTGCAGCAACTCAATAGCAGCAGCAACCACTCCTTTTCCTTCACCAGAAATGTCAAACCCTGGTTCTTCGATTTTTCTGTTTAGAAGCTTGTCAAGCTCCCCACGTAATTTCTGCATATCCAGTTACCATGAGTGTCATTTTAGAAATACACAGTTCTTAAAAAGATGATACTCTTTCGGCATTCAATTATAATAAAAAATTTCTTCTTTTTTTTCACACTTACCAAGTATGGTAGTTAAGTGAATTTAATTTTCTTGATTTCATGTAAAAAAGAATACAATTACAAACTCACCCCTAATTATTATGGTCAACTCCCATAACATTAAAGAATTAATGCAATGACAGTTTTGAAACAATTTCATTAAATGTGGATAGATTAGTTTTTTTTTTTTTCAAAGGCAAAATCCAAAATCCAAAATGTAGATAGATTAGTTGACTTTTGTTTATATTTAAGATCAATAAACACATGCACTTTTATGCTTATAATTGAGTCCAGAGAGAGTAGTTATGTTAATTTTTATTCCCTAAACACCTATATTAACTACAGTGGTTAAGAGTAGTAGAATATATGTGGACTATTTAGTTAAATGAGGGTATTGTGGGAAACAGCGAATAAATGTTGTGTTAATATTTTGAAGTTATAAATAATTTAAGCCAAATATTCTAAATGTGACAGGGAGTATAAAGGAAAAGCAACAGAGATTTGATCGGAAAAAAGATTGAGAGAAATTACCGTTATCAACTCAATGACACTCTTCGAAGCAGAGAAATGAAGGTAACCTCCAAGCATCTCAATGCCCTCACCATTTTTGCTAGGGTCGAGATTACCACCAAATAGAAGTAGGGCATAATCTGAAATGTTGGTAGAGTCTCTAATATAGATGCTGGTTGTTTTCACTTTTTCACTATATACCAAGTAGGGCAGAGGGAAGAGATAAACTCCAGCATTAACAGAAGAGGGATGGATGTCAACCTTCCCAACTTCTTTAGTGTAGAATGCTGTCCGTTTTCCTCTTCTTTTGCACTGCACAACATTAGGGTAGAGCCCGGCACAAAGAATTGCACAAACCATCTCCAAATCATGACTGTACTGGTTGTAAGCCTGCAGAGATATAAATCAAGATTGATAAGCATCCATACCCTTGTTCAGAATTTAGTCATAAACTTTAGATGTCTACTTTCAGAGATAAACAGAAAACGCGAAAAGCGTCCAGACTAATATGATCAGTCAATAGGAAAAAATTTAACCAGAGTTCATTTAAGAGTGAGAAACTAAATTGGGAGAGGATATGGGGAGAAGTGCTTCCATTAAAAATTTAAAAGAAAAAACAAATGGGACAAGGGCTTACATTGACACCCTTCGACTTGTCAACAAATCCAATGTCAGATAATAGATTGAGAAATTGCATTCTCATATCATCAATCAACCGCAACGTCACTGGGGATAGGAAATTTTCCCAACAAAATTCCTTTTCACCCCCCCTACTTTTTGCCTCCTTCCATCCTTCAAAAGCTTTAAGAAGGGCTATATGATCACTGAATCAAAAATATACTTATAATTAAGCAAGCACAAGAGTGGTTAATGAAGTAAAATTTGAACAAACACTCGGAACGGAACATTTTCTCGAACAAAATCAATGACTAACCTGCAAGAATCACCAGCAAAAGATCTTTTTGCTGCATCAGCTTCCTCTTTTCTGTTTATAGGTAGGACAAATGGATTGCGGTAAGCAAGAGCAGCAGCAATAGTTAAGGCAGGACTGAGGCACTGAAAGATAGAGCCCATGAGAAGCATCTTCCCTATATTTGGGTCCAGAGGTACAGTACAAAGATGCCGACCTGTAAAGATCAAATTAGCTCAGATAAAATCCAAAGCTTAAACTAAATAGCTTTAGGAGACAAGCATGTTTGGCACAGTATACCCAATGGAGTAAGCTCCTCCTTGTCATCTAATGCCCCAATTGTCTTTAGAAGTTCTATAGCATTTTGAACAGCAAGAGGATCTGGTGGCTGAAGAGCCTTTCCTAAAAATGATGCCACAGTTCCCAGCTGCAAGCTTTTAATGTGCAGGCACAACTCTTGCAAAGGTGTTCGTAGGATTTCAGGTAACTGATACTCTGGCATAGCATCGTGGATCAGTTTTGGATACAATCTATAACAAACTCCAGGTTGTACTCGACCAGCACGACCACGTCTCTGAAATAGTCTGCTTGTTAGTAAAAAAGAAAAACATAGAATGTACCATGTTTATACTCTGTTCATGCCTTCTATATTTGGATTTGGGGGTGGGGGAGTAGAGTCTCAAAGACAACATTTAATCATTCAACAACTACAAAATCAGATATAATACAAGCTCAGCCTCCGAAGAGTCACTTGTTTTATGCAGCTAAAAAGTTATGTTCCGTAACTTCAACAATACCTGACGTGCCGAAGCCTTTGAAATCCATGATGGCAACAAGCAGGCAAGCTTATTTAGAGCATCATAGCTGGTTTCCTTTGCTTTACCACAGTCTATGACATACACAACATCATCTATGGTGATGCTACTCTCAGCAATATTTGTCGCTAGCACAATTTTTCTGCAATGGTAAAATAACAACGATAAAAAATGTAGATGCTAAAATGATACCAAACTCAAATAAACATGTAAGCAAAACACCACAAGTCTTTGGTTCTAGGCATGTGATTTGGTTCTATGGCCAAGGGGGTCACAACAAATTGGTATCAGCAGTCAGCATGGGAGACAGAATTTAATAGCAAAATCAGATGTTCATGGACCATACAGCTATCAGGCAACATGCGCCGAAAGAACAGATGGTCGATCTTTCCATTAATATTTGAGGGGCAAATAAGGGATCGACGAAGAGAACTTGGGAGTAACAGGCAGTGGTAACCGAGGAAATAAATGATCTCCCCGAGACAGAAGTGAAGTGCAGTCAGGGGGATCCATTGTTCAACTATACTCAAGATGGAAATTCACACTTATGATGGCAGATCCCTTAGGGTGGCTGCGACGCTGCTATGAATGTTTTTTTCACAAATCAAAGAATTGTAGGAGACAAGGTGAGTTAGCGCCATTTAATCTCTAGGAAAGACACAATTATGTTTCAATCAGATGGAGCAAGAGGAACCGGAAATAGATTGCTGGTGTTGAAGGCTTGAAGCTGAAGGGAATCCTGACATGTAAGAATTTGACTGCCTATGAGTAACATAATCCATTGGGCGAACTCCTTTTGATATAGCATTAGCAATCTGAGGGGCGGGTACTTTTGATATTCTGACTGAAAGGAGAGCTCCTTTGTGAAGGAGAAATCAATGGGGGGATTTCTTTTCAATATTTTCTTTCAGTTATCAATAATAATAAATGTTTTTCTTCCATTTCAATTCTCTGGTTCATAACACCTTTTGAAGAAAGGATTTCTTGAACAAGCTTACTGTAGAAGTTAACATTTTCAGAATTTCATAACTAGCCATTAAATTCTAAAAAGTCAACAATCAATGGCCAGAAATACTAAGCATCAGATTTATATAATTAAACAAGCCGAAAATATTGCAGCCTTCTTCCAAGTTATTATATATCATAGACGAGTGAAATTGAGACCTTTGTGTTCTTGCCAACCAAATTTTTTATAAATAAAAATAAATGCTGTGCATTGGAGGCTAACTTGCTCAACTTGATAGGCAACTTTGGAGTTTTCGAAAGCAAGCACTAAGCAGTAGTTCGATATATACAGGAAAATTTCCAGAAAATATAGTCAAGTAAATTTGATTAATCAGTTTTCATTTACAAGTTCCCCTTTGAGGTCAACATGTTTATAGATACGCCAAAGCAATATTCACATAAATTCCTTACAAACTTCTCCAAGCATATTATCACGACAAAAATCTGTCTATGACAAAATTAGCAAAAGAAACATGCTTGCCTTTTGTTAGGGGGAGGACGGTCAAATATTTCACATTGATCGATGGTAGGCATTGAACCATGTATTGGAAGGATTAAGAACTTGCTACGGTTTCCAAGTAAGTTATTTCCTTCAAGTTTGTCAAGTAGCTTAGAAATTTCATCCCAGCCAGTAAGAAATACAAGAATTGCTCCACCACCTTCATTCCGACATATATGCTCAATTGTTGCTTCTACCTGAAACACCATAGTAATCAAATGAAACTAACACTTAGAAAACATCATTAAAGGCATAGAGCCACATGAGTAACGAAGATAGTAAGAAATGAAACAACCATTGCAACCCTAAACATACAAAGCACAATTCATTGACAAAGGGGAAAGCCAAATAGCAAAATGTTAGAATGCTAATCTTGATTCATTAGCATATCTAAAACAAATTAGAATATTAAACTACTGTAGTTTGTTTAGAGGATGTGAATAATATCTTAGTTTCATTAGCATATCCACCTCAAATACAGAATAGGATAATAACTTGATACTCTAGTGGATTATTTGATACCCGTCAAATTTTGGATAGGATTCGATCTACTGAGACTCGTCCTTTCCTACTCCTATCCAACTATCTTATTCTATATCTCCTTATTCTATCATGGCCGTCAAACAAGCCCATAACTTCAACAGTAGTTATTAATTAGCTCTATAATCAGTTCATCATTAGCTCTATAATTAGTCCATCATTAGCTCCTATACTCAATGCACTGATTGATTAAACCAGATTATCTATGAGTACAAACTCAGTCAATTTCTTACAAATACTTAGTTTCAACAGAGACTTCTGCACTAGCTGCAGACAAAAGAATAAAGCCTCTGATGCTTTTTTACCGGATAATTACTCATTAAGCAATGAGACTTGGCAAATAGCCAATACCCCTAATTCATAAAATACAGATTCATCTGGCATTTGCAAATAAATAAATGGTGCACATACATACCAGACCCAAATCAATTTGTGAACCTGACCAAGCTTCAAGAGATCTTCTAACTGCCAAGCTGTAATTTTTGTAATGAGTATCTACATCAAGATCCTGCAATAACATACAGATGTGCAAGCATTATTCATATTTATATATAAATGATGGCAAGGGACTTTCGAAAAAACAATGGCGAGGGGTGAGCTCTCTAGCAACAGTAGTGGGCAGCAACACAAAAATAGAAACTCTCAAAAAATAACAGGTGGTGAAAATAAAAGAGTCCATAGATCAAAGTATCTTAATCTTATAAATCACAAATACCATAAATAAATACATGGATTTATATATCAAGTATACATGCCTCAAACATTTCTGTCAAAGGATCCTTCTTAGAATCTTGTTGTTTCCTTTTTCTCCTTGAGTTCCCCTCAAAATTGTCAAACTCCGACTTGATGCTATATCTAGTTTTCTCCAACACATCTTCTAGGAAATGCTCCACCACTGGGAAAGTAAATCCCTGACACATATGTCCAAAAAAAAGTTATATAAAAGAAATACTATTTGCATTGAAATGATAAAAAAAAATTAACTCAATAACATGAAATTTAAGAAGAATGCAATACCGGTATGTGCATTGTTGGGGAATTTCCAAAGTATTTGGAGAATAAATCAGCATTGATTGTGGCACTCATTAGAATGAGGCGCAAATCTGGACGTCGAGGAAGAAGATCGCGTAAAATTATAATTAAAAAGTCTTCATTCATGCCTCTTTCATGAATTTCATCCACCAGCAAATGACTAACACCAGTTAACTCTGGATCTTGGACCTATTCATAAAACAAAGATAGAAGAGAAAAGTGAACACAACACCACTGGCTTTTGTGAAGAACATATGAACATGCCATATAAGGCTGCGATATTCTTAACTTCATACTTTTCCTCTTTCAAATTTAAAATAGATATTTAGTAAGACTAATCTAATCTTGTAAATACGTAACTACTTCATCCTCTCCTCCTCACTGTATGAACTTAATTTTATATTCTAATAAATCTATACAAGCAACACTACCACAATCTGCAGGGAAAATGTTAATTAATCACCAACTATCTGAAGCTATTAAGTGAAGACTCGTGGTTTTTTTTTTATGTCGAACACACAACCCTCACACAAGATCCTTATGGGCTCAATGCATTGACAATGCAAGTGTCTCCCCTGCCTTATACTGAAATTCAACTTTCATTTAGATCTATGGGTATGGAAAGCAATGATTTCATGACCAGTTGATTATAGATGCTCCAATGACATGTTGACCACCAACTCTCCCAAAAGGTAAAGTTGTGAGATTAGACTCTCCAATACCTGTTTAAACTTTTATGAACGCGGAAATTAAAATCCTAAAAACAAGATAGGCAGTTACAGGGGAATCTAATATTACCAGCTGCCGAAGTAGTACACCAGTGGTGCAGAAAAGAAGGCGTGTTTCTGCAGAACGTTTAGCTTCAAGACGGATGTGGTATCCAACAGTTTTGCCAAGAGTTTCACCCCTTTCAGAAGATATACGAGCGGCAACAGAAATTGCAGACACACGACGAGGCTGAGTACAAATTATGTTGCAGTCAGCTCCACGAAGACATGATATTTCCTCTTCCAGAATGAATTGTGGGAGCTGTGTTGTTTTGCCACAGCCTGTCTCTCCTGAAACTACCAATACCTGCACAAACACCAGTCAAATTTTACTCTATTCTAGAATGAAAGCTACAATTAGAACCATAGAATGACCATGAGCGAAGTACCAAAATAAGCTCAAACAGTTTGTGCATCATATTAATGATTAGTTCCACTTAAAAATCAAGCAACAAAGTTTGTCCTCTTTTAATTTCCCATGGAGATCTACAGATATAATTTCTTAGAAGCATCGTGAATCAAGTCAATAAACTATGGTAAATAAGTCATTTTTTCATGAATGATTAATAGCTCTGAGCTCTCCACACCTGATTTTCTCGAACAGCTTTCAGAAACTCAGACTTCATTTTAAATGCAGGAAGCTTCTCCCTAAATGATTTCATTTCCTTCAAACTATCACTTGCCTGCACATTTCCAACCCATTGTAAGTTTAAAATACAGCATAAATCAGTCAAATAGATGCAAACAAAAGATACTAGATTTATGGTCAAAATTTCCTTAAAAATGCTTCAATACCTGCACCAGCTCCTGCCTTTCCTTGAGTGCAGCACTGAGTTTCTCCTTTGAATAATCACCCTGCTGTGAAGAAGCAGATTTTATAGTAGTAGTGGATTGTCTATGTCCCATATCAGTTGATACAGAAGGCGAACTAGCAGACGCTGTCCCCGTTGACTGTGAGCTATTTAAAAGATTTCCTACTCTCCTCTCTATGTCTGTGGACATTCTAATCTGCAGAAAACCGAAATTAGTATATTAGCAAACTTTCAACAAGAAATTGGTACTCGTATATTGAAATGAAATGTAGTAGGTAAATTTCACCTCCTTTTGTGTTGATCCATGACGCTCATCAAGATCTGCACGGTAATCAGGTAAAGGAACTTTGCTAACAACAAGAGTCTTCCCCTTATTATATGCATGGCTTTCTTTGCGCAAGTAAAAATCATGTCATGAAGAATTTAAGGTGTGAAACAAAAAAATTCTCAGATTAAGCTATAGATGTCCACAAGCAGAATAAATAAATGCTGAGTGTGTATTGGATGCAATGACAGAAATGATTTTGTTTTCACAAATTCAATTGCTGTCAAGAACTCAAAAAAGTTATGCAGCAAAATACAGTTGCATGGCCCATCTAGACACCATCCTAATACTGCCAGCATATGACAACATGCACACAAAGGAAGTGAGTGTGTATTGGATGCAATGACAGAAATGATTTTGTTTTCACAAATTCAATTGCTGTCAAGAACTCAAAAAAGTTATGCAGCACAATACAGTTGCATGGCCCATCTAGACACTAGCCTAATACTGCCAGCATATGACAACATGCACACAGAGGAAGTGAAAAACAACCGAGCCATAACTAAGTAAAGTTCTTAAATAAATTTGTTTGTTGTATAATTTGGCCCAGTGCACATTACAATGAAATTTTTTCCCAGTCAACGAAATAGTGTGTTTGTTTAAGTTTAAAAACAATTGATTTTAAAATTGTGCACAAATGCAGTTACATTTCTGGAAGTTTTATATAAAGCTGAAGCTTTTCTGGTATGCTTACAATTATAAAAAGTGTTTTTTTTAAAAAAAAAATTTAAAGAGTAGTCGTAATTACAACTTTTTTCCAGAAACTACTCAAAGTAGCTTTCAAAATAATCAGAAATCTAATTTTTTTCAAAAGCTAAAACGAACACCCTACAAACTTTTAGAAGTGGATTTTCATGTCAAAATACATTATTATTAAGAAAGTTTAAACAACCTCTGTCACAGTTAGTACAAATCAAGCTAACTGCTTATCTATGATACATATTGTCATTGACTGATAGCTTTTGTTCCATACGTAGTTGTTGTAGTTTATTATTGTGCAATAAGTTTATCAAGAAATTGGGACAATCATAAGGTCAATCGCGGATCGGGAAAAATAGCAGATTGTTCAAATTATGCTACGTTGTAGTGCTATAACGCCACCATAGCAGCTATTTGACAATTAATTGTACTAAAAAGCATATTGCAAACAATAGAGATTTGTCCAGTTCTCCTAAGCTATAGTGCTGCTGATGCTATGGCCACTATTTGACATAAATCTATATAACACATACTACTAGTGTTACTGTTACATAATTTTGAGTTACCTACTTTACAGATACACAGCCAAGTTCAGTACAAAACAACTCATGGCTTGGCTTGTTAAGTTCACAAACGTGAAGTATGGTTTGGTTCGAGGCTGATCCTCAGAAAGACCCCAACTAGACAGTGAATATGATCACTCCTACTTCAACCAACAGAATATATATGTAACAATAACATCGCAGCTAACAGATTGTCCTATGAATTAGGACAAACAAATCAAACAATGAAGAAATATAATCAACAACAAAGTCATCTCTGACTAGCAGAATTTTTTTTTTTTTTTAAATGAACTAGCAGAATTGTTTATTATACATGTGTATGTACATTACGATTATGATGAATTCAATTCAAGTATTCAACCATTATTGATTAATTTTCTAGTTAAAAAAAATAAACAACTCATCATTTTCCCTTCAAATTAGAGGAGTAAAAGTGATGATGAACCCATAAAACACTAGATATATACGAAAAATAGTCTCAATTCACTATCTAGTGAAATGAAGAAGCAAATAAGAGCATTTAAATGAACATACAAGTAAAGCTCGTGTTGATAAGCCATATCAGCTAGGATTTGCTGATCTGCAATGCTGAAGTAACGCTTTATAACCATCTCCTGTTCCCCTCCTTTTTTCATTTTCTCTATCTTATCCCACCATTCATTCTCATCAAGCACTTCCTTCTATAACCCAAAAAAAAAAAAAACCTAACTATTAACAATGAAATTGATCAAATTACAAATTCAAATAACTAACGAACTTCCATTTCAACATTCAAAAACTTGAAATCATGCATTTGGTTTCGACTTCAAAATAAAAAATAAGACCCTAACTATTAAAAATGAAATTTATCAGAGTAAAATTTAAAGCACTAATGAACTTCCATTTCACCATTCAAACACGGGAAATCATTAATTTGTTTTAAACTTCAAAATTTGTACGAAATTTGAAATGTACCTGTGCTTGTTGTTGTTTAAGGCGTTCAGCTCGCCAAACAGGGTCCCACCATCTTTGCTCACCGCGTCCACCACCTCTGCCGCCGCCTCCTCCTCCACGACGGCCACCACCGCGACCGGAGGATGAGGAACTACCTCTGCGACCGCCGCCTTGGTAGTTAGGGCGGTAGGACATTACGGAGATGGTGATTCTAAGGTTGGAGGGAAAAAGCTTGGATGCGTGCGGGTGTATGGAAGCGAAGTGATGATGGGAGTGAAAAGTATTGCGGAGAAGCCAGTAAGGCATTTATAGCAGAGGAGATAGTGGAGAGTGGAACATAGTAAACGTGTTTTGGTTGAGAGTTCGACGCACTTCGCTAGTGTGATTTGCAACGTGGTGAGCATACGCAAAATACGTTCCCATAAAATTTATGTTTTACCAAAATAATTGTTTCATATTTATATATTTTTTTTAACATTTAGGTTATTAAATTTTTTTTTGAATTATTAATTTTAAGTTATATTAAATTGTATTCGTAGTTTTTGAATTACTTTAAATTATAATTTAATGAGTGTAATTAATCAACTATTTAAACTATTTTATAAATAAATAATATTAATGATATTAATTATATAGATAGATATTCGTTATTAAGTTTTTAGAGATTATATGTGTGTCTAAATAATTTTAAAAAAATATAAACAACTAATAAGGTTTGATGATTGTTAATTAGTTTGTTTTAAGATTAATTTTACATGTTTTTTTAAAAGATTAGTATAAGTTATTTATTATTACAATATATAATATAATTTTTAATAATAAGATAATTTTGATTACATTGATAGATGATTAAAATGAACTAAAGAACTAACGACGTAAACATGATTCAACTTAAAATATCAAATTAAAAAATAAAAATTTAAAGAATTTATGCAGAACCTAAGTTAAATTTAAAGGATTTTTGTGTTAAACAAAATATAAAATACCAAACTATTATTTTATGAAACATAAAATACTTCATGATATATTTTGTTTATATATAACTATATACATAATAGTTAATGGGAAATTTAGAAATTTTGTTATTTCTATATAGATTTTAAACTCTACCAAATTATAATATATTGATGTTGAGTGTATAATTTTTTTACACTTTTTATTCCTTCAAAAAATGATATCCGTTTTTTAAATTTAGAATGAATTAATGGTGACGTTTATCTAACAAAGTGGCACTGTCATATGGTTTTTTTTAATACACTTGCACATACGAAGGTTTAAAACAATGCCAGACATGGGATATAATTGTTTAAATCAATTTATTGAGTCGACCGATCATTATATATTGTCAAAGCACATGTTAGGCTTTCACCTAAAAAAAATTCAATTAAATTTTGAAATATTATAACATAGTCATTGAGATTATATCTTAATGTTATATTTATAGTGTATTAGATGGTATGTAAATTATGTAAGTACCGTGATAGTTGTAATCTTGTTTTTTTGGTTTTATTTTGAAGGATGATAAAAAATAAGGGAATAGATTCACCGTCGAACTATAATCAAATTTTGGAAATTTAATTTATAATTATAATGATAAATATTAAAATGAACTAAATTTAAATAATTTTTAATGACAAAAAGTATCAATCAAACAAAATTAATAACAATTCATGTAGTTTTCAATTGTATTTTATAATTATATTAAAAATAGTTTCTAAAAAAATAACCTATAATATATTTAGTGATTGTCTATTTTAAAAAATTAATAAGCCCAAAACAAAACACTAAATAATATGTAACCCCAAAGACCTCTTGTTTGATCTGGAAAAATAGCTTAAATCTAAAAATATAATCAATTAAGTATGACATTTTTGATATATATATATATATTCATGCGAATTATTTTGTTCAAACGACTGTAAACAACTAATTAGATATTGCAACGATAGATGGTAGTTACATATTTTCTAGTGTGTAAATATGTGTCAAGGCAATAAGGAGATCATCACAAATATCAAATTAATTAATAGGTATAAAGATTTTTAATTTTAACTTACAAAACAAGATAGCAAATGGATTATATACGTAGAGATCAAAAATATATTTAAACTTATATATTATCGGTCACTTAATATAAAATACAAACATCTAATATAAAATATTAACTCACTCTAAATATATTACTTGAAAAAATTCCACATGATCTCTATAATTGTGTGCAAAGTATACTTAATTTATATCAAGAAATATATTAAT
>JBBPBT010000217.1:3123835-3136800 GCA_037974875.1 Cicer bijugum
TTGACATTATATATATTGTTTAATATTTTTATAAAGAAATTTTGAATTTTTAATAATCGAAATATTTTTTACACATATAAATTTATATCATTAATTCATTTGATACTTCATTAACCATTAAAATACAAATTATTAAATACTTATTTAACATATATTTCACTAATCATTAAAATACACTACAATAACATTCAAAATACACGACATTAACTTCTTTAGAATTTTTTGATTTAATAGTTTAAATACTCTAATGTAGTTAAATTGATATACTTTAGTATTTAACGAAATATATATTTGAAAAATAATTAACGACATATATTTTAGTAGTTAATAAAATGTATAAATGATTAATGACATAAATTTATATATTATATTACAAAGTATTTTTATTTTTATTTTTTAAAATAAAATAAACAATATACTGTATACATACACCGTACGATGTATGTATCGACTTATGTGTTACAAAAATCAGAGGAGTGAAATTGTACATTTAAAAATAAGAGTAACAAAACCATAAATGATCCAAAATATAGAGATTAAGGGTATAAAACACCTATACATAATTAAAGTTTGTATATATTACCAACTGCAAGACCAAAAAAGACAAAATCCCCATCTTCTCACGTAAACAACAATTTTCTTCTCTACCTCTATTTATTTATTCCATAATTGCCCTTTCAATTGACCCCAAATCAACTTTGAGGCTATTTCCCTTTAATTTCTACTCATCATAGGAAATTTCCCACGAAGCCATTTGTACACGCCCTATTCTCCCAACCCCCTTTGACCAGTTACCCTCTTTTGCCTGTCTGCTACTACCAATCTAGATTCAATATTTTAATCATATACTAAATAATAATAATAATAATTAAACTTGCCATTTGTGCTTAAAACACAGTTATCAATATTGTATAAAAATATAACAAATGTTTTTCTCACCATTCCTTATTATATATATAATAATCAAATTTACTTCACATGTTGCATGCTATTGCATCTTGAACAAGTCTCGCCCACTTCCACCCATTTATTATTATTATTCAAAGAAAAATTCAAACTCAATATCATTCAAAAAACAACCATTATATATAAATCCAAAACCCATTATTTTCTTCAATACATACATATAAATATATATACACATTCTCATTCATATTTTCTAATCTAGCTAGTTCAATTATATATTCAACTTCCAGAAAAAGTGACAAAATTGAAACAAGAAGAAGAAGAAGAAGAAGATGAACGATTTATTGTCCAGCTCTTTCTCCCGCTTCCGCAGCCAAGAACAAGTCTCGCCGGACAGCCACAACCACGTCATCGAAATGTCATCGCCGACAACCGAACAAGCCGGGGTGCACCTCGACAGATTTTTCGAGGAAGTTGAGGGCGTTAAAGAGGAGTTAAAGGAGCTAGATCGTCTCTACGAGAACCTTCGAGCCTCCCATGAGAAGAGCAAGACCCTTCACAGCGCCAAAGCTGTGAAGGATATTCGCTCACGTATGGATGCTGACGTGGCTAATGCTCTCAAAAATGCTAAGCTTGTTAAGGTCCGGCTCGAGGCGCTTGACCGGTCCAACGAGGCTAGTAGGAGTTTGCCTGGTGCTGGACCAGGTTCGTCTTCGGATCGGACCAGGAGCTCAGTGGTGAGTGGTTTGAGGAAGAAGCTTAAGGACTCTATGGATAGCTTTAACAGCCTTAGACAACAAATCTCCTCTGAATACAAAGAAACTGTACAACGTAGATACTATACTGTCACTGGAGAGAAACCTGATGATAAAACCGTTGACCTCCTCATCTCAACTGGTACGTATATATATATATATATATATATCATCAATTCATATAACTTTTATTGTATAATTATAATTTATAAAATGTTCATACTATAATTTGTTGATGTTCATACCATAGTCAACTTTTGTTAATTTGTCTTTCATTTTTTTTTTTTGCAAAGGTCTTTTGTTTGTCTGTCTTTCATTTGATAACTTTCGCAAATCATTAAGTTTATAAATTTTAATAATTGATTCTTAAGTGCATGGATTTTGAAAAGAAAATAGCAGAGTTACGTTTTTATTTTTTAATAGGTCAATGTTATCTAATTTAATCTTTTTTAGATTAAAAAAATAAAAGTAAAATTTTGTTCTGTTTTTGTTCCTCCAAAATTCTCTATGCACATAATCACATAAGTTTGGGTTTTTGAGGATCTTAATTAATTTTCATTCTAAATGAACTTTAAAGCTTTTTTAAATTTTAATTACTGAAATTTTACATTGATTGTAACCAATTTCTTTTACATTGATTAGAAATGGATTAAGTAAGGATATTATTGTAAGCAAATATTATACTCATATTATTTTTGGTTCTAAAGACCAGATACTTAGCAGATATGTGTAAAATCTGCAACTATTATATCAATTATATTACAAAACATAAGGGTATTGATTTTAGCCAGCGGCAACAAGGAGCTAGCTAGAGTGCATAATGAATGATAGGAGATATTGTTTGATAACTTGAAAACATAATTCTTTTCTTCTATTTATCTTTAAAATTTTGACAATTAATTATAAAATATTGATGGTATACTCATATTTCTAATGTAATAGGTGAAAGTGAAACATTTTTGCAAAAAGCAATTCAACAACAAGGGAAAGCAAACATCATTGACACAATCCAAGAGATTCAAGAGAGGCATGACACAGTGAAAGAGATTGAAAGAAATCTAATGGAGCTCCACCAAGTTTTCATGGACATGGCCGTTTTAGTCCAATCCCAAGGTGAACAATTGGATGATATCGAAAGCCACGTGGCGCGTGCTAATTCGTACGTTAGAGGTGGGGTCCAACAGTTGCATGTTGCTAGGAAGCACCAAAAGAATACACGAAAGTGGACTTGTATTGCCATCATATTGCTTCTCATTATAATCTTGATCATAGTTTTACCTATTGTCCTTAAAAATTGAGACTTTTCAAATTGGTGGGCTATGACTTGTTCAAAGCTTTGTATATTTTAATTGGTCTAGTCAATTCATGCTGCCTTGACAATTATTGTATTATTAAAATACTTTAGTTGTTTATGGTATATGTGTTGGTCTACTATTTCCCTAGTTTGGTATATGTTTGAAGATTGAGAGTTGAGATATTTTGTTTAGATGATTTCTAGAACCTATGATGGTCAATGGTCTTTTGGGGTACCGGTCAACTATTGCGAGAAAAAGAATTTAGATCCTTTACGGTTGTAGTATGATGCAACCGCAATAGAGGATCCAATTTATTAGGAAAACTTATTAAAATTGATATATGTTGTGGGTGAATTACCTAGCTTATGTCTTGCAGGAGTTCAATTGTTTTGGGCGTTTATACCATTGTACAAAAGAATTTATCCTTATTATTATTCGGTTTCATTTTTTTAATTTTATAAATAAATAGTTACTTAGATTAAATTTTACTTAGGTTCCTTTATTATTATCTTTGATATTTATATTATATACAGATGCCAAGTTTTTTTTTCTTTTCCAAATGCCAAGTAATGTTATAACATCAATTAAAATTAGACTCATACATCCCTATCCAAGCTAACCAAACAATAAGAATAATAATAAAATTACTCTACCAATACTTATAGTGTCACACATGTGATGGATATTAGATTCCTTAATTATTTGATTAAGATTTCGATCAATGGCAGATAATTAAGAAAAATTGTGAGACAAAAACTCCTTAATAGATTTCAATTATTGCAAGAGATTAAATTCTAGTAAATTATTTTATTCGTCTCATTTTAAATGTCTCGTATGTCTTTTTTCTGTCTCAAATTATTCATCACAATATTAATACAAGATACATTAATTTTTTCCCCCCACTAATACACTCTTATTTAATTTATTGTATCTCAACCTATCATATTTCTCCACTAACCGTAATTAATAAGATTATCTAAATAAATAAAACTCATTTTATAATTAAAATCAATGCAGCAACTAATATGTTAGAATTCTGCACACATCACTCATTACTATGATAATACTGGTTTCCTACACATTTTTATTAATAGACCTGTTCTCAGTAACATCTACACTTATACATTTTTATCTTCTTTATGGTCTTTGGATGTTTAAAATTTCTCATGTTCATAAATAGTAGAGTATATTTCCAATTCAATGTTCTAAATATACCGTTGACATCCCATATCTTTCTTTCAAAACTATAACATTTCTTTCATTTTCATTCATAAACATATGAAATTGGTTTCAAATGTTCATTTAGCATCAAAGTCAACCTACCTATACATCACATTTTTTTACATTAGTCCCTAAGACGACATCAAAACTATGGAAGAAAAAAGTTGATGTGGATGCTTAATGAAAGACTACTGTAGACAACATATATCTTTGATTAGCCAAATAAACATGATTACTTTTAAAAATTACCAAAGTAGAATCTTCCCTCACGATGCTCATAACTCATGATGCCTTTGATATTGCATTCGTTACTTTGCAAAGGGCTATCAACATAAAAATTGTGAACTTTGGATTTCGAAGCATAGTCTCTTGCTACCATTACACAGAATTGGCATTCATCTTGTAGTTAGTGTAAGCCATGTGACTAGTAATTGATAGAAAAATATGACATCAGGGACCACTTTGTACAACAATGAAGCATTTTCAAGAGGGAAAAAAAGAAAGATAACTTATATACCTCATTTGCTTAATCCAAACAACATTTCCAAGCTATCAACATTATTTCCTTTATTTTCATCAATCACCAGAGGAGGCGAAGACTTCTTGTTATCTGCAGCCAAATTCAGTCGTAAGGGCCGGCCTTGAACCTCCTGAAAAACACATTACATAGTTAGACTGAGATATCACAAGATGAACAAAAGTCGCAAAATAATAATCAACAAAAAATAGTTCATACCACGCCGCTCATGGCACTCAAAGCAGCCTCTACATCATCAGCAGTTTCAAAGGAGACAAATCCGTATCCTCGAGATTTTGCGTTGTGCCTTTCATAGACGACCTTGGCACTCAGTAACCCTGGCTGCTTGGCGAAGGCTTCTCTAAGATCTTTGGAAGTCAGATCCCAACCAAGGTTTCCAGCATAGAGCTTGTGAGGGCTGTCTACATAACCTCTATAGTTTGAGCCCTTTAGTGCCCTTTTGCCTACTTTGGGCACTTCTGGGATGTTTACTTTAATAACCCTACCTCCAACTTTCTGTTCATTATCATAGCCATTTTACCAATAGAATTGAACTCAGCTTTTTTGTTTGATGCAGTAAATAATCGAATTGCAATTGACAAAATGATAATAAGATAAGAAAACAAAAAATTGGCTCTAACTAATTTACAACTAAGCCTTAATTAAGCATCAAATCATTGTGCTCTCTATGATTCTATGTTCACCTTCATCTTTATCTACAATAGAAAAGATCAATAAATGACCATTATGATATTATGAGACAATACTAATTAAAACCTGAACACCAAATTATCTGTAAACCAAGTTCAAGTGATCGTGTAAGATATTGTTCAGGTTGTGTCCATCTCCATCTTCACTTGGTTTTGATGAAAAAAAGTTTAGGGAAGTTGGGTTCAGGTTCAGAAAAAGCATCAAGACTCAAAAAAACGCTTATAAATGTACTAACATTTTAGCAACCAACAAGGTCCTCACATGGATAGCAGAATTAAAACTCACATGTTTTTGTGAAAATGAGTTGAAACCTTACCAACGGCTCCAGCTTGTATAATTAGATTAAAGATATAGAATATTTTCTAGATAGTTCTAAAATGAAATTGCACCATCCATTCAAATATGATTTCCTTCATTTTTTTTCAATGAATCATACATCATACATATTATAAAAATTAAAATGTAATAAGCAATTGAGACTTACAGTGCCATCAAACATTCGAATTGCTTCTTCAGCATCCTCCACATTCCCCATTGTAACAAATGCAAATCCTCTGCTTCTATCCGTGAAGTCATCATACACAATCTGCATAACTCAAATCAAATAAAACGAACACAATCAAAAACAAGATCACTACAACATCGCAAAAACAAAAAGATCATAAAATTATCGAATAGATACTGAAGTTGGTCTTCAAAATTGTAGGGACACATCAATATTAAAATACAACCCATGAAATTGCAAAATGTTAATCAAGTTCGTCCCTCTGTTTAAATTTGTCACCAAATGCATCTCTCACATTATTCACTTAGTTTCAAATTCATCCTGATATTGGACTTATCAAAAGGATCATAAATTTACCAATCAATCAATAAAAAAAATCGTAAAAATTCAAAAGAGTGAAAGGAGGAAACTTCGGAAACCTCCACAGACTCTAAGAAAAGGTCAGCCAATTGGGAAGAAGACAATGAAAAAGGCAAGTTTCCCACAAAGAGTCTAGTTGATTGGTTTGAGTTTGACAGTTTAGGGTCTGAATTTTGTAAGGGTTGAGTTTGAGTTTCAGGTTCAGAGTCTTCTTCATGAAAGGAAAGTGAAGGTGACTGAAGAGGGTAGAGTGAGAAAGGAGAAGGGTTGAATAATTGGGGTTTTAGGTTAAAGGGTTTTGGGGATATGGTTCTATGTGAGAAGTTAAGGGTGAGTGAAATGGAAGAATGGATTAGGGAAAAGTTGAAGATTTTGTGGCATATGGAAAATGAAGGATTGGTTGCACTAGCCATTGATGGATATGCTACATTCATAAATTCATACAACATAATCACTTTTTTATTTTATTTTTATTAAAAAAAGTTTATTTATATGGGTTGGATTACGTTCGTCAAAAGGGTTATCACATCGACAGCCGAAGTTAAACCTATGAATGACTATTGTTGTATACTAATTAAATACTTAAATTTACATTAAATTATATATAAATTGGAATTTTTCTTTGTTTTTGTGTACTGATTTTGAAGTTCAAATTAGATAAAATAAGAAATTTTTGGAACACACGTAGATGTAAACATTTCTTTGCGATTTCGTGTTTTTCACTATTATATGTCTAGTGAATGTTTCAAACACATAACCCCTCTTAGTTCTAGTGTTGTTATTTTGATCGAATATGGGGTTGGTCTGAGGACTTTCTTTTCTTATGTTTCCCCGCATTTCACTCAAAAGGTTGGAGACAAATAGTGTACAAAATTATTGCAAGTGACACCTTCATCCTCTTCTCCATGATCTCGAATGAAAAAATCCTAAGAGATAGTTAGTTAACGCCAATAACCAATCAACTTTAACATCATTAGACATTCTAAGGACGATCAATGGTATTTTTTTTTTACTAGGGTCTATAATACTTTTCAGAAATAATATTTGACGAGCTCTTATTCCTTGTAATAAACCTTAATCAATTTAAGGAGGGACACTGAAACCACTTGCAGTGACTTCATAAACAACCTCTATAATTCCCAAATGCAAATGATATAAAATAGACATTTCTCATTAAAGTAATAGGCCAAAGTTCTATCATACATTACTCCATAAAGTCAGAAATCCATTACAAAACACCAAACTTAATAAGACATAATGAAAAACACACACATGTTACCTAGAATTCATGTTCTTAGTTTAACATAGAAAGTAAGACACATCATAGTTAACTGCATCATGATACAAGCCATTAAGCATGTCTACCCATGCTAAAGTAGGCCTGTGCACAAATACAAACACAATACTACTAAATTTTCATAAGCCAAGCATGAGTTGCTTGAGCATAAGCCAAGAATGATTTGCCTGAGCACCAGATGGAGAAGCCGTCTTCAAGAACTAAATTTGTCGCAGTAAACACAAGAAACTGTGACAAGTGCTTCTTCATCTGGACACAGAAAGGATGGAGTTTGGTGCAAAATTAACATTGCACCAAATCCATTTGTTTTCCTTTCCCAACCAAATTTTACGGTTGCAGCAGCTGTCTGCCAGCTGCTGCAAACCATTTGGTTGGCATGATGGTACCGTGTCCAGTATCCATCATGTCTCCCAAAGAGTGGACAGAAGATCTGATATGATTGACGGCAAAGCTATCAAGACCTCCCTGTGAATACATGCTAGTGACTTCTGACCCTGACACATTTGGACTTCCTCCATTTGTTTCCTTTGATGAATTTAAAGTGCCGACCTCAGATTGCAGGACTTCAGAACTTTGAGAGCCACTCGACTGCAGTTGTAGGCCGCCAGTTTTTTGCTTCACTTCGCTCCCGCTTTTACCATTTCCATTAGCAGAAACCTTTGTGTTCAAGAAGCGGCCGCCACATCCTCTTGGTCGCCGCATTGCATGTAGATGGCGCGATTCATGCATATATGGCTGCAAGACAGATAAAAAACTTTAATAGGTATAAAAAGGGTAAAAATATAAAATACTATTTCACAAGTTGTTTAACATCGTCATGAGGAAAGAACGAAAATAATCTATATTTTGATTGAACCAGTGTGGTAAAATAGCAACTATAACTGTAATATAGCGTAGAAAAATTGAACAAATTACTATTGTTCTAAAGTACGATATTTAATACAAAGTGTTGTCAAATTACCAACAATGGATATACTGATATACTATATCAAAATTTGAACAAACTGCTATATCTAGCGATCCACAATTTACAACACTGGACTGAATAAAGTATAGCATATTGATATTTATCAGCACTATCCATTGTTGGAAACATGAACATAAATTTCATTCTTATCAAACATTATTATGTTATAATTCCAACTAATTATACAAAATACTTATTCATATCTCATCATCATATCATCTATGCTTGAAACAAACACATGACTTTACAATGATAATTGAACACTCATATAGTCTCGTACCTTGCTACGTTTAATCAATTTATTCTGAAGCACAGCTTTGGCACGGGATTGCCGGCGTCTGATGATTCCATGGTACTGCTTAGCATTCACGTAAGTCGGTCCATCGTCCGACGCCAAGCTAAGCGGAAGCATTATACGTCCCTAATTTATTAAACATGGATACATATATGAATTAACAAATGGTAAAACAATTTGTGGCAGATAAACAAATGATAACAAAAAACAGAATGTGAGTACATGCAAAAAATTCAAACACAGACTGCATCATACGATTCAATTTTAAGGCTATAAATTTAAATTTTCTTCTCATTACTTGTCTCACAATTCAATCATCACACACAAAGACATTAACATCAAATTTCACAATCAACTTGATTATTACATTTGAAAGATTCAGAAGAATACTAACAAGATAGTTGTTAACAGATTTCTGGCTTTCTCATGTAAGCATATACACTGTACACAAATCAAACAAATTCACATTCAAGTATTTTATAAACATTGCATGATTTATCACAGATTATGAAAATTGTTGAGGTAAAGACAAACCGAAATTTGTGGTCCATAAGTTGAGAAGAGTCCATAAAATTGATCCATATAAGGATATTTCGTGCATATCTAGCAAAGAAAGGATAATTAATTAACATACTGAATTTATATTCTAACACATACTAAAATACTACAACTTTAAATGGATTGTTTTGTGAGAAATTTTACCATAGACTGATTAAATCCTAGCTCGAAACGATTATGCGGCTCAGTAACAGCAAACGATGACTGAAGTGATAAGGTTGCTTGGTGATTTTGTGCATCACCTAACATCTTACAGTCATCTAAAAATGAAATGTCTGAATAATGGTTAGGCCTAAGAAAGTTCAAATGTACAATGTAATAATAATCATAACAAAGAAAAAATTAAGTTTGTTTTAATGTAGCAAGACAGTTTATGTGCATAATCTATTTTGTTTTTGGCAGAATACATAAGCAACATAAATAATGATAGAACTTTCTTACATTTGATTACAACTATGCAATCATCTTTTAGGATCACATGTCTTTTATGGAACTTTGGGAGACAGTAAGATAAGAGGAGGGAGGGAAGGAATAACTCTTTATGAAACCATAAATGTAGCACCCATACTTCAAGTTGAAGGTGTGTCTGACATGTATTGATATTGGACACCAATACACGTAGTAAGATTTAATTACTTCTATTTACTTAATTTAAAATTCTTATTTCAAATTACTAGATACAATTATTACATTTTCTAAATACCGTAAATTATTACTACTAGGTGTGAGAAGTTGAATAATTCCTTAAAAAAAAGTAATTTAAGAACATCTATATACAAAATAGAAACATGAAACTATTTGGATACTCAACTTAATTAATTGCTTATAACATAAGTGTTTATGCATAATTTATTTCTATAACTAAAAAAATGAAATAAATCAAATTGTTTTCTTATAAGTTAGAAATTGTTTTTATAAACTATCTCAGAGAGTTTATGGAAATATGCAGAAATCATCTTATGGACATGTCATAAATTCTCACAAACAATCTCAAAAGTATCTATTTAAGTAGATAAGCTCAAATAATAGTGGTCACACCTCATAAGCCACAACAATAATTTTCATACACAATTTGCAAATTTGATATAAAGAGTAGCAAGTTATGCAACTCTAACATAGACATTGAAAAATTAAGTACCTGGAAAGATGGTAAATTGGTTTGTATTATGTCCTTTATCCAACAATTGTTCAACACCTCTCCCTAAGTGCTTACTAGGACCAAGTTGATCTATGTAGTTAGAAAGCTCCAATGAAAAGGGTTTCATTTGTCCACAAGACTGATCTCCCCCATAAACAGATTGAGATGATCCAAAGGCATTATTCCACCATGGAGCTGAATTCACAGATGAATACTGTCCAACAGAATTGTGGAAAGTTCCTTCATGTTCTCTAAGATAAACATTTTGCATAGCCATATGTCTATCCTTCAAAGTGATCCAAATCAATGACTTATTACCAAAAAGTAACCCACTGAACTAGCTCCTTCAAGCAAAGATTGAAAAGTTGTTAGCAACACAAATTAATTAAGAAAAACAAGTTAAAATCAACTTTCCTACAAAGACAAATTACAAGAGGACTAGCTCCTATTTGGGATAAACAGGTTAGTTAAGCGTTTATCATGTGATGTTTATGTATAAGCTACTCTTAGAGGCTATAAGAAAAGATAAAATCAGATCAAATTGTTTTCGTATACAAAACAAAGTTGAAATAACGGCAAAAATCTATATATGAAAAAGCTCAAATTTATCTAGAATTTTGTTCTTAAGAGTTAGAGATATCAAATTTGGTGACTAAATTGATTTTTTCCATCTCTAATAGTTGTCGTTATTTCAACTTTATAATCTATATGACGTTTTCATCAACTATCATTTTTTTTGACAAAATTTCATAAACTATCAAGAAGAGTTTGTGAAATAAGATGAAAACAATTTATAGAATTGTCATAAGTTGTTTTCATAAGTGCTCCAAAAATGTCTCACATGTTATGAAATATTGACATAGATACGGTACTGATCCATCAACTCCACTAATAATATGAAAAAAATGAATTAATTAAATATAGTCAATCACATATGTTAGTGACGTGTCAATGTCTATAATAGCGTCTGACACAAACACGTACACTAGATACACCTTTGATCAAAAATATTAATCTTAGGTGCATAAAAAAGCATGTTCTTTACACATCATTATCAATATCCCTCATACCTATGATTCTACCACCTCAGTGTTTATTCAGTCCTCAGCATCAACATCAAGAAAGAGGAGCTGAAGAGTAAAAATAAACATTAATACAAAAAACATCAATTTTCATAGCTTATTAGTAGAAGACATAAAAATGAAGCTAAAAAGACAAGCAAAATGAGAAAAGTCAGAATATTTATAAACAGAACATTAAAGTCAAAATGATAGAATTGACAAGACCCTTTATTTGTTCCAAGAAGAAGAAGAGAAAAAAGAGAAGAATGAGTAGCAACATATGTTTGTACGAAAAAAAGAGATAAACCCCATTAGATTGGAGTCATGTCGGTACTAAATAAAGCAACAACAACAAACTAGTACACATAACACAAATGAAAGAGAGAGAGAGAGAGAGAGAGAGAAGGAATGTGAAACTTACAAGTGTAATGGATGTAGTAGAAGCCAAACCTCTTCATTTAGTACTATGTTCTTCTTTATTTATATTTATATATATTTTATATTTATTTATCTATAAAATCTCTCTCATTCATTACCCTTCATTCCATTCTCTCTCTAACATTTAAAATATTGAAATACTTGTCTCTCTCTTTTAGAATAAGTATAATGTATATTTCTCTTATTTTTATGCATATTGAAAAACATAACATGTGACATTGTATAATTACATAGTACTACTATTTTGTTTTGATTAAATAAAAAATAAATTATATCAACAAAGTTGAGTATAATTGAAATTGTTAGCCTCTCATAACTTAATCAAATTTGTACGGTATTCACATTTAATATTTAATTTGCCTTGCATAAGATTATTTATGTGGAGTGAATTTAGAGAAAACTACATAAAATAAAATAAAAATTAAATTATTATTAAATTATAGCCGGACAGAATTTTTTCAGTGATTGTGGGGTGATTATCCTTTCTTCCTGTTCCATCTAACTTGTTTGTAATTTTTCCTCTGTCTGTTCAAAACAAGAATAAGGTGAAAATATAGAGAAAAATAGACTAAACAAACTTAATTTTATCCACCTAGGATCATTTAGATAAGACAATACGAGTTTTTACAGTAATTATTGATTGAGTTTCTGATTCGAGTTTTCAAAATAAAAAATAAAAAATTCAAATCTCAAGTTGTGTTTTATTTTTTCTTAATCCTATTATTTAATTGAAAAACATACTTTATTATAATTTTGGTTGAGATAGGTTAAGTCTAAAGAATAATTGCAGCCAAAGTTTAAATTTAGTATTTTGAAATTTTTTGTCTTTAGTTAAGATCTAATCACTAGTTTTTTTATTCGATTCTCAAAAGAAAATGTAATTTGAAGTTTAATCAAAAGTTATACAAAATTTCTCAACAATATTTTTAGTTAGAATTTGA
>JBBPBT010000217.1:3140501-3157374 GCA_037974875.1 Cicer bijugum
TATACATTGTTTATCTAATAACTCATATTAATAATATGTACATTACTTGTTTCATAATTTTTTAATTTATAATTAATATTTTTTATAAGAGTAATGTGTTCGTGATTTTTTAATTTATAATTAATATTTTTTATATGAGTAATATATTTATTTTTTGTCTCATTATTCTTCAATTGATAATTAATATTTTTTTTTATTTCGTTAACCAATTTAGTTGTTAAATAATTTGCACAAATTATTTTATTTAATTTATATAAAATTTTATTAGTTTTAATTTTAAGAATATTAAAATATAAAATCTTTTTTTTAAATAAAAAAATTTAAGATATTTTTATCAAATAAAAAATTTTATTTTTTAATAACGTATAACGCATTTACTTTAGTGGTATTAGCGTTCCACCGACTCTGAGTTTGAAACTTCTATTAATCAATTTGAAAAGAAAAAAAAATAATTTTACAAAATTACAGTAGTATTAATGTAACTAATAAGTTGGAGAAATCAAATTTAAATCCGTCTATGGAATCGTCAATTCATGTTCTAATTCACGTGTCTAATTAACTGATCAACCCGATTTCAATTACCGCCAACGGTAATAATCATCTAAAATATTTTCTTTGTTTTTATGTCTTATTCATGTATTAATTATGTAAAAATAAATAATTCTATGTTTGAATTTTCATATATGTATATGATAATTTAATTTAATTATTCTCATAATTATTAATATATTTTTCATTATTCTCATTAATTATTACTTTATTTTTCATTATTATAATAATAATACATATAATATTTTATTTATGGAAAACAATTATGGGACAATTTATTTTCAAATGAAAAAATTATAATGACATACACGAATAATATATTAATATTGTAAGAAATGATCGAGTAAGTTGAAACTTTATATTTCACGTTAATAACTAATATAGATAATTGTTTTCTACTCTTTTGTTTCTTTTTTACGAGAAAAGGTTATTATTTTTTTTAATAAATATAAAATTATAGTAGAACGGAATCTAAGTCCCATACAACCTAGTCATATTTCCAAATTATATAAAATATCATAGGTTCGTATCATTCATAGTTTCACACCACATATTTTATGTATGTCATCGTTGGGCACATTTTCATAATATAGATATTTAAGTAGTTAAAAAAAATTACATCCACTACCAAATAACTTTTTAACGTAAAGTTGTGCATTGACAATTTTTTAAGGTAGTTATATTAGATAATGAACTGATTACATCAGTTAAAAAATCATAGTCGATGGTAAACAAAATTATTTCATAATCAATATAAAAAAGTAATTTTTACAACATTTGTTACTTTATAACCAACATAAAATATATATTGTTTTTTTCAAAACAAAATGGTAAAAGCTTCCAATTATGAATTTCATAAATAAAAAAGTGGTCGCACATATAAATAAAAATAAGAATCAAATCATCCTTAAAATGATTTTGTCACATAAGTAGCAACATATTTATAGAATAAAAGAGTGGTGTCATAAATAACAATAATTGTGCGTGTTTTTTAATGACACAAATCATTATAAAACACTCATCAATATTATTATTTGTATCATAGTCAAATATACTTTACTAGGGTCGTTATTAAATAGTTGATAGTTTGTTAGATTTTCCCCTTTTTTATGTAAATGGGTTTCCAAGTTATATAAACTATGATATTGTTCAATATATGAAATTGATGATGTTATTTAAGCTTTCCTTCTTCCAAATCATCCAAAGTAACATGGTATCAATCGCAACTCTTGCTTCTGCCATCGTCAAACCCTAAATTTCCCAAACTTCTTTTTAATTCATCATTTCCACATACTCTTGTTCCATTCCTTTTCTTTCTTCTCCGTTGTATCAATCATGGTAGATGCAAATGATTCTTCAGATTCAGTGAACGATCATCAATCTGGTGACTTTAACACCTTTGAACCCAAAAGATCCATCGTTGAATCCTCGTAGCCCTTACTACCTCCACCCCGATGAAAACCCTGGACTATCCTCGTTGCGCCACCGCTAAATGATACCAACTACTACAATTTGAGCAAATCAATGAAGCGTGCGCTCTCATCAAAGAACAAGATTTCTTTTGTCAATGGATCTTTGCCATAACCACCACAATTGAATCCAGAGTTTGAACTATAAGAAAGATGCAATAATATGGTACTTTCTTGGATAACAAGAAATTTATCGCCTCATGTCTCTTAAAGCACAATTTGTTTTGATAATGCTTCTGAGTTATGGATGGACCTTCATGACCGATTCACCAAGGGCAACCACTTTAGCTTCTCGGATCTACTTAAGGATATGCACTTGATCAAACAAGGTGATCGTTCTTTGTCCACTTACTTTACTAATTTAAAGATAATATGGGATGAATTAGAATTTTTGAGACCCACTCCTTCTTACTTATGCCTACATCATTGTTCTTGTGCTTTGAGTTCTATTGTTCAAACTTTCAAACATAAAGAATATGTTGTTTGCTTTCTTAAGGGACTTAATGATCAATATGGAAATGTTATAACTCAAATCCTTCTTAAGGACCCTTTACCTACTTTAACTAAGGCATATTTTTTGGTTATACAACAAGATCTCACCCCTGCTTTCACTACTCAGGATTCTACGTTCTTGCCATAAATGGTAATGCCTATAATTAAGGTCAAGGTCAAGCAACTCAAGGGCGCTACGAAGGTCGAGGAAAAAGCCAATTGCTTTGTAGTCATTGCCACAAAACCAATAACCAATCATACAGTGGAAAATTGCTATTTCAAACATAGTTTTCCACTAGGTTATAATAAAAAAACTCAAATCAATGAAGAACCAAATAAAAAGAGCAAGAATTTTTCTCAAAATGGTTATTTTAATAATTCTACTCCTCTTACTTGAGAATATTATCAATATTTGGTCAATCTTCTCCAATCATCTAAGGGCGAGGCTTTCAAATCCAGCAATAATCAAAAGATTGATGTTGATTCCTCTCATCTAGTTTCAAGTATTTCAATCAAGGTAAATATGTCTCTTTTTTTTTCTTATTGGATACTAGATTATGGTGCTTTAGACCATGTGCGTTCTTACATTCAACATTTTTCCGACATTTTCAAAATTAAACCCATTTTTATTTGTCTCCTTAATGGAACTATTTTAAATGCAGAATTTTCTGGCACCATATATTTTACACATAACTTGTATCTATTTCAAAATTGACTAAACCTCTTAATTGTCAATTAGTTTTCTCACCATATTCTTGTGATATTTAGGACATTCAAACCAAGAAGATGATTGGGCATGTGGAGCTTCTTAATAATCTCTACATCTTCAATCATCCTCCTATTCATTACATTTGTAAAACAACCAACAATTCCATTGTTCATACTCACCATGTTGCTACTGTTGATAGTATTTCTTGTAATTCCTTTGATACTTGGCACTTTAGGTTAGGTTATCCATCCAAATTTGTTACCCAAGTCATGTGTAAACATTTTCCATATATCAATGTTAATAAAAAATTTAGTTTGTGATTTATGTCATTTAGCAAAGCAATCTAAACTGCCTTTTCCTATCAAGTATAGTATTTCTTTACATGTTTTTGATCTTGTTCACATGGATATTTGGGGTCCTACTAATACTTGTGCTTTGGATGGTTTTTAATATTTTTTTGACCATTATTGACGATTATTCTAGACATACTTGGGTTTAATTAATCACATCTAAGTCCTCTAGAACTTATGTTAAAAAAATTGTTGCTTATGTTTCTACTCAATTCTCGTCTAAAATCAAAGTTATTAGAAGTGATAATGGATCAGAATTTAACATGAAATCCTTTTATGATTCTTTAGGAATTATCCATCAAACATCTTGCATTGAAGCCCCTAAGCAAAATTCTATCGTTGAAAGAAAACATAGACATTTGCTCAATGTTACTAGATCTATTTTCTTTCACTCTAATCTACCTACATGTTTTTGGTCACATGCTTTACAACATGTTGTTTATTTAATTAATAGGCTTTGCACCCTTGTTCTTCAAAATTTGACACCCTTTGAGGTACTATTTAAAGATCCTCCCACTTTTAATAATTTAGGTGTGTTTGGATGTTTATCTTTTGCCTCTACTTTAGTTCAAGCAAGGACCAAATTTGATCCTAGAGCAAGAAAATGTATTTTTCTTGGCTACAAACATGGCACTAGAGATTTTTTATTGTTTGATCTCCATTCTAAAAACACATTTGTTTTTAGGAATGTCATTTTCTATGAAAATGTTTTTCCTTATATTAAAGATAATTCTACTTCTCCTATTATGGCTTCTAATGTTCCTTCTAATGATAATACTGATTTTATTTTTGATAATGTCATTAATATACCTCTTCACACTAATATGCCAACTAATGTTTTCAATCCTTAACCATCCTCTTCTAACAATTATGATTTTAATGATGATTTCATTCTACTTCTTCTAATACTAACATTGAATATGTTCAAAGATCCACAAGATCAAGGCAACCTCCTGCTTACCTACAGGACTTTTGGTGTAACAATATTCTTACTAATAAAACAGTTTCCAATATTTTGAAGTATCCTATTTCTAATGTTTTATCATATGCACAATTTGCCTCTGCACACTTTCATTTTGTTTCAGATATCACTATTAACCATGAGCCTAACACATATAAGCAAGTTGTTATGCAACTAGTTTGGGTTAAGGCAATGGATGACGAGCTGGCTGCACTGAAACAAAATTCTACATGGATCCTTACCGATCTAACACCAGGTAAGAAATCCATTGGATGCAAATGGGTCTACAAAATAAAATACAACTCTGATGGTTCTATAGAAAGGTATAAAGCAAGGGTAGTAGCTAAAGATTTTACTTAAGTTGAAGGTATAGATTATTTTGACACTTATTCTTATCACTCTTTGATTACAAAGAAATTTTACGATTCCTTTATTGTCATCTTGTTTACCTAGACCATCTATATAAGTCAGATTTTGATTTTGTAAACATTTTAATTTTGAACAATAATAATTATGATCATATTCATTAATTCTTGCCTTTACTCTAATAGATGCTCCTTAGCCCCATCAATTATCCTACTTCCATGTCTCCTACAAACGCGTCTAATAAGTTGATAGTAGACGTGTCTAATGTTGCCTACTCACCGCTCAATAAAATATGGTGGAATCCCTTTTTAAAATTTTGATTCTTCTTTTTAATTTAAATTAACTCAATATCAATCTTAGTTGAAACAAAATGTTAAGAATGTTTTTGATATGTTAGAAGTAAATAAAACAAATTAGTTCGAATAAAACATATGTGTGAAAGATAAATAAAGATAAGGATTAGAAAATTATGTAAAGATGTATTATGTTTCATCCAAACTGGGCTACATCTCGTCCTCACCATCTGTGAGATTTTCCAATAATGTATTTCACCTAGAACGTTTTGTCTTTGCACTTTCTTTCTTGATCACACTTGATCAATTACAACTTTCACCTTTCAACGTTGCAAGGAATTTCTATAGTCACTTTTCAGTTCAAAAAGGATTTTTACAAGTACCTTTCAATCAAGAAATGATTTTTTACAACACACTCAATCTAACTTAAGAGATAGACTTGAGTTACAAATGATGTGTATGATAAAAATATTTAGGATCTAAAAACTTCTCAATACTTGTTTCAGAATAATTATTAACAAGAACTCAGTAAGATAATCCTCGAATATAATGAGAAAACTAAAATTTTGCTTGAGAGAAGAGCTTTTCTACTTGAGTTTAAATGATCAAGTGCAAATTGATTGCTTTGGAAACTCTTGCGTTTGTCTTCTCCGTTATCTTCCTTTAATAGATGAAGGGCGGTTCGAAAAACTTAAATCAATTTGAATATAGTCGTAAGAAACATTAGCTGACTGACAATCTTGATTAAAGTCTATTAAACACATGTTATATCATGTCCATAATGTTATTTGATAAATCCATAATATTCTTGTTTCTGAGTCTGATGAAAAATGTGAGTGAGTGTGAAAGTAGGTAGTGATAGTTTAGTTCTAGATTAGAAGCATGCAGAGATTTCTATAGAACAGTGCAACAACAACGTACTTTTGTTCTTATTGTCTTACTCACAGCTTATCAATTTGAAGATCAATATGGTCATCAATTTTGAGGTTGTTTTCTTTCTTTGGGCCTTTAACTCGAGTTTTGGACTTGACCATTGATCTAAGCAATTTTAATACTTTTAACTTGTATTTTGGACCGTAGAAAATAATTTGTCATGATATGTCTTGACTTTGTCTTTAATAGGGAATATTTATAATATTTTTCTGATCACTATCCAGTTTATTTTGTTATTGATTTTGAAGATTCTTCAAAAACTCTTGGACTTGTAAAGTGGACCTTTGTCTATATAGAGCATGATATGAGATGACACTAATCTTCTTGATTTATTTCAAGGAGAGCGACATTATTTTTGTAAGAATATGTTTGATAATCTATCGTTAAATTAATCACTAAAAAATGCAAGTTAAATAACAATATAATCATAATCACAATTTATGATTAATTAACTATTTTATTATCCTCAAAATACTTAATTTGTGATTTTGCCTCAACTGATATATCCCTTCCACTTGGCATTATTCATGTTAGGGCACATATAAATGTATGTCATTCTCCTCATGTTAATTTCCTTGCATTGCTATGCGTCAAGCTCCCACTTACCTCCTCCATTGTTGTCATGTTAGACTAAATCTATCTCACTCCATATATATGGATTGGAATGTAACTTACCTCAAGTCATGACCATGACGACTCTATCCCTAAGCAATCCATATCATATATATTCTAATATCTCATATTCCAAAACAATCACCTAGGACAAGTGTCATACTCTCTATTCTATAACCAATTTTCTTTTTTTCTCAATCTAGTGCAACCATCTATCAAATCACATTGAAAAAATCAATCTTCCTAATACATGTCACAATCAACAAACACCACATAAGCAAGTAAGCAATCATCTCCCAGTAATTCCATAATAGATCAGCATGTTGATAAATGACATAAGACTGACATAATCTCAATTTCCTACTCCATAAAGTCACCGACGAATATTAACTCTCCTTGAATGTTTATCTCTAGTAAGATTTGGATATATATATATATATATATAAAGCTATTTTACGCTAATCTTCCCATGTACAAAATATTTTTTCCTTTTAATAATTGTAAAAAGAAGTTTAATAGTATTGAAGGATATTCTCCGACATTGAAAAGGTGATGAATTTATTTGGGCAATATCCCAACATCTCAATAACTCACTCTAAGGAAGTAACAAAAAGATAAAAACTTACATCACAAACTCCTTGATAGAAAGCCTAGTTTCTTCTAAAAGCTGACAACACAACGGTTATACCCGATTACCAACTCGGTCGGACTCAAAAAGGTAAAATGAGAAGAAAAAAAATATGAACTTAGAGAAAGACACTCTAGCTTTTGAAGATCCTAGAGAGAGAAAGAGAATTCATAAGTGATTAGGTTAAATGGTGGAATTTTCACCCTTATGTATAGTTTTTTATCCAACTAATCTCAATTAAAAACATAGTTCTCGCTTAACGCAAATTTCAGGCTTCTAATTCTACGTTTTGGTCCACAATGATCATGCCATGTGTCCTTAGTAACCCAAACGTGACACATGGATCTTGCAGCTCACGACTCTTCACACCTATGGGTCAACATCATTAACTTAGCGCAAATATGTTTGCTAAGCAAATTTAAGCAAGATGGTTGAGCAAATTTAGATTCTTTGCAAATTAAGTCGGTCAACTCACTTGTTCTCTTACTTGGTCAACAAGGCAATGACTTGATAAAAAAATCTCTTTCCTAACCCTAATGTGAGTGAGACAAATGCTTTGGTTTGAAAATCTTGATAACGAGAAAGTTTATCTTTTTCTCTGTACCATTTGAAGATACCTCTTCTAGATTCAACAATGAACAATGGCTTTAATTCCATAGTAGATTCAGCACACAGCAAATTTCACTAGGCTATTGACAAAGTGAATGGTGTTCTCAAACTTTTTTATTTACTTATTTCCATTCCACCCACTAGGTGCGATTTATATAATTGGCTTTGTTCAAGGAATTCTCTTTTCGAATCTCGTTCTAGTTTTCAAAAGTGAAAAATCTGCCTTAGAATCTTCTCCAACTACAAGTCTATGGACTCCTTATTTCTTGTCGCAAAACCACCAATAAAGAAAAATTAGTGGAGAGATGTATCATTGAGTCCGTCAACTATTATATAGTTGATGTTATAAGACACCATGAATAATTAATATTAATTGATTTCTGGACTAGGCAGTGTTAAGTTGGCATCTTATATTTTTCAGTGGAAATTTATGAAAATACTTTCATTTTTCAACGAAAGCAACAAGTGACTTGGCATATAGTAACAGTAGTAAGGTGATGATGTATTTACCTGGATAAGATTAAAAATTAGGAAAATCTTTTCCCTTAGCTTGACTGTAGTCCAATGAAGATTTATTGGACTTCACAGTAACGCACATTATCAACAAATAGACCCATATAAATTACTCACCTTACTGCATTACATGTAAACACAGTGACTAGTGACTAGTGACAGCCGAAGCAAAGTCCATCTTAAGCAAGCTCTAATAATATATATTTATTTTTTAAAAAGATCTAATATTTTTAATAATAAATAAATACACCAACACCGTGTTAATTACCAATGTATATTGGAAGGCAACTTTCCCACCTCCAAATCACTTCAAATGTCACATTAGAAAGAAACATGTAATTTTTATGCTGTCAAGATGTGTACTTCCGGAATCATATGTTCGGGGGTCTATTTTCTAAAATTTTGTCCAAAAAAAGTACCGATTTAAATAATACTATGTTGTATAGGAGAATAATGCATGTCAAATTCCCTCAAGCATAATTTTGTTAAAAAGAAAAGAAAAACCCTTGCTTAATTCTCCCTTTACGTGTATGTTTTACGGAATTTGGCCAAATATAAGCAGAATCCAACTATGATCACATGAAGGGCTAATTACACTAATTGGCATGTAAAATACAGTTAGTTAGCTGCATTTAAATACAAATTCGTAAGGACCGTAGTCTATCCAGCATAATCAATAAAACATTTGATATACAAATGTATGTACACACCATCATTCTAGGTTCTCACAAATATATTTAGAATGGAACAGGTGGGATTTGATACAGTAAAAACACGAGTAAATCACAACAAAATGGAACAAATAAAATCAACAAAAGAACTAAAGGAACTTAGAATAACTTATCATACTGGCTAGTGAGTGAACTTCTCAGATTTGAATAAAGACCATAGAGTGAATACTGGCGAAGGTTTTTCACTTCATACCAAGAGTTGAGAGCTGAGAGGTGTTTATCTGTGCCAGAGAAAGCCAGTTGTATACCTAAGCTGCAATCTACAGGTCCTCCATGGCTCTTGCAACTGGATGTTTGCAGTGCACAGTCCTGATTGTTAAGACAAACAGCTTTGGTGTTTTTCGGGCATTTAGCACACCCATCTCTTTTCCAATACAAATTTTGTAGCCTGCCCTTCGTAAACTCAAGAACCTGGAAGGATAAGATTTCAATTGGTTCTTAGTAAGGATTACAACTACGAGAATACACAAAGAACTAACAGTTATTGAAAAGTTTAATTGAAATAGGAAAAAAAATTCGCCTTACAAGAGTAAAACTGGTTACAGTATATGAGCCGTTTGCGACAAAAGCAGGAGGGGACCTTGCTGCATATTTCCGACCAGCAAATGCAACCATATAGCCATACGAGTCCTGGAACAACAACAAACATACAATTAGAACAAATAAATCAACAGACAGAAAAGTAAAAGTTAACCAAACTGGTGATGAAATTAAGCCACCACAAAGCAAGCATTAAGTATACAAATTTGCACTTGCTTGGTTTAAAAACGAAGGCAATCCCTGTTCTAGCAAGTGGAGAATGGGAATGTGGAAAATAAGGCCCCATTTCCTTTGTGAAAACATTTTCTATTTTTCATTTTTTAAAAGTTGTGTTAAATTTACTTATTAACAATGAGGTGAGAGACTCTCTTGTAGTTATTGATTGTCTACATTTCTAGAAACAGTGAAAAAGTCAAATTTGTCTTCATTATTTCTGAAAATGCATTTTCATTAACTAGCATTTCATCTTCTCTCCATCATAACAATTCACTACAAGAGTCTCTCATCAAGGTCAAATGCACACATTTTAGAAAATGAAAACCAAAATGTTTTCACAGTAATTTCACCTATAGTGCCACTACACTATAGTGCCACTATTTGACAACACCAGAAGAAAAGTAATTTCACCTCCAAATGCTTTCAACTCGCGTTGAAAGCTTAAAATATAACATATTTTCACCGAAACAAAGAGACTTTGATTAATATACCCCAAAATCTTAATCATTATACTCCAAACTATACTAACAAACTATACTAACATTAGGGTTCAGGGAATATTTGACAGTTAATCAACATTACACGCACCGATTACACTTCACTGCTAGATTATCCAAAGTACAGTAAAATTAGGGTTCCAGGAATATTTTCTAATTAATTAGCATTCGGCAACAGCACAAAGAAAGCCATAAGAAAACAAATTAATTAAAATCTGAATAATAAAAACACCTAAAAACTTTGCCCTAATTGAATTCGGTTATTTCGATAAACAACAACAAAAACCAGCAACTCTAAAAAATCAAACAAGCAACCACGACTGAAATCGAAATTCAGAAGCATAATAGAGGGAAAGAAAGCGAACCGCAACGAAGGAGGAGGAATTAACGGTGAGGAGTGAGATCTCGTCGACCTTAGGTCTGAACAAAGAGATCTGAGAGTTGGAATTGGAGAGAGAAAGTCTAGCATCACATGGAGACAACTGAACGCTGTTGTTATTGTTGTAGAAGAACTTGTCCTTCGATGCGAACGCGATTCCAAACGTGAATCCGTCAGATCTCTGAACGCGTGTGTCCGTGCATGGAGAGAACACGTTGTTCGTGTCTCCGGCGTTTGCCGGCAATGTCGCAGCCAGAAACACCACCGCGATTGCCGCCGTTAGTGCACTGATAACCGCCATGGAAGAAGATTCTGAAAGTTTTTCGCAGTTGCTTGTTACAGTGCGAAACTGCTAATTCAGTTTTCTTGCGTTACCCCCAGTTGATTGTTTGGTTCAAAAACTAACGCCGTTTAATCGAAGTTTGGTCGCTTTGCGTTTCCAGTTTTTTGTTTTTGGGTCAAAAGTGCGTTTCCAGTTAAACGACTGCAAGCAGCGGTTTATTCCTTAGATTACAAATTTGAAACAAATTAAAAGGTAGATTGTATCATTCAAATATAAATATATTTTTTAAATTTTGTACTAAAAAAATATAAAGAAAATAATTTAATGTATAAAAAAGGAAATAATTTCTTTTTGAATAAAACCAAATATAGCGAAAAAGATTAACGTCCAAAGAAGCTAAGTCAGAAAAATACACAAGGTTCAAAGGAGAAAGTTTCTTCTATTTACACCGCTTCAAGATTGATGATAATAATAACATGCAAGATTGTTGGACCAAAAATTATAAACAAAAGCCCAATATTCCAAATTTATTATCCACCCCTCACCTTTACTTCTCACCACTCAAAAAATACATGAAAAAAATTATTTTATATTTCATTATCTTCTATTATTTGATAGTCAAAATTTTCAAAAAGTATTTAAAAAATTAAAAATTGTAGATGAATTTCAAACTCCCAAAATTCATTTTTTCTAAAAATTTTAAAAAAATTTCAAAACTTTTTATGAAAACGAAACTTCAAAAATGTAATTTTTTTAAACTTTAGATGAATGTGAAACTTACGGAATTCAATTTTTCCAAACATTTAAAAAAAAAAACTTAGAATGAATATGAAATTTCATATATTCAATTTTTCCAAAAATTATTTTAAAAACTTTCAAAAATGTGGATGAACACTAAACTTTTCAAAATTTGATTTTTATAGAATTCTCTACAACATAATTCGAAAATTTGAAATTGTCGAAATGTTAATAATTTTGAAAATTTTGATTATCAAATGATAAAAGTAAAATAGTTTGTTCATATACTTTTAGGGTTGGAGGTAAAAGTGAAAGAGTGAATGGTAGATTTCTCACACATAAAACACAATCTTAAAAACCATATTACCTCCTTAACACCAACACTAGACTTTCTTAATCGCTTTCCAATGCAACTCTTACAACAAAGATGACTCACAAAATGCAATACATATGTCTGTCTCATTGCTTCAACAACCATAGGGTCTATATCATAGTCTTTATCCCTCGACGTCGCAATTATCAACGCGTCCTCAAAGCTTTTGATGACACACCCAAAACCCAAACATTATTGTAGCATTAGGATTAGAGCTCTAATTTGGGTTGCACTTCAACACGGTAAACATTGCATCACATTCTTCACTACAAAACCAATAAATATCTAATAATTTTCTAAACAATGTTTGTTTCTAGCCCACTAAAAGATATAGTTTATTGAATCTATAATTTCTAAGATTGAAAAGCGAGTTTGCAAAATAGCTTTTTCCAACTAAATAGTGAAATCAAACTAAAACTCTTTGAATTTAACAAGTGAACATCAAACCAAATTTGTTCACCCCAAAAGCAATTTTTAAAAGTATGATATGAAGATTCATTTCAAAGGTTGCATTTATGACAAAGCATTGGACAAAATGATACCTCTTCTATTTAAATCCTCTCAAGTGGGAATATAATTGTTGGAGATCCTCCAAATCAAGTGAATATTTCTTCGTATAGCTTTTTGGAAGTAAGATGGTCTAAAACCGTTAACTATTAATTTATTTTGATGATAACAAATCATATAAGAACAATTTATCCTTTGAAGTTTGTTTAATTGTGCACATGATATAATATCAAATATCTCAACTCATCATTTGATAAAGGCACAATTGCAATAAAATGTGGTTGATACTATACAAATCATTTTGTGATTACTTATGATAGTATACAAAATGGACACCATCTAGGTCGTCATATGGTTTTGAAATATTGTGTCTGATTAGGAGCCTATTTAATACACCTCCCACTAGGGGATGGATATCAATGCATTAGATATTAAATTTAAAACCTTGGTTTTGATCTAGTTCGAATCATCCAAACCCTTGGTTTTGATCTATTTTGCTAGTAGAAGTAATTTTCCAACCAATCGATTGATCTATTTCAAACCATCTAAATTATATACAATTGATCTATATCAAATCATCTAATTAATGTACCAGCTAAGGTTTCTTGAAAATATTTCTATATGAGAGAAAAAATTTATTTCTTCAAAGAGTTTATTGTTAGTGCAAAAATGGTTTTAGCTATAATCATCTGGTTCATGTTCTGATGATAACAAAAACAAACAAATAAAGAACAATTATCCTCTAACTATATTTGCTAACTGTGCATATTAAGTTTGAAGAAAAAAAATTATATTGTTGACTGTCTATTTTAAGGTAGCATAAATTACAAGTAAATTAAAGATAATAATCTAAGTGATTCTAAACACAAAATATCATCACTGAATAAATAAATACCTATGACTACTAATGAACGCAGTTATGCCATGTCCGTTTGCCTCTTAAAAGCATGACAAGCAATTGATTGTCTATCTTTGATAATCACATCAAGTATCTCATTGTTTGACTCTGATTCATGTTGTATGCTCTGAAAGAAGTTAACACTCTGATGAAAGTCAATGCTTTGAAGAAGACATAACATTTGTGCATCCTCTAATGAACATCCTAAATCTGCTACTTGTTTGAAAGTCCTTAAGACATGATATGATATTTCTATCCTCTGCTTTCTCGTCTTTATACCAAGATATGCAAAATCATTCATGAAGATATATATGGATACATATTAAAGACTGATCTGCCTTAAGTTGAGATTGATGATCTCCAATAGTAATTTTGAACAAGGAAACATGTTAAGAAGAAATTTTGGAAAAGCCAAGAACACATAAAAAAAAAGTACAAATGAATAATTCTCTCTATAGAGAGTTATTAGAATTGATGTAAGTGAAAAAATTTTCACACACTTGTACTGATATACGACTTGATATGTAACATCCTCTCTATGAAAGTTAGAATCCTAGTAATAAACTTTTTGTCAATTCAGATACAAACTTGAACTGATGTAAATCAGCCTGATAGTGGTAACAACTCTCTCACCATTAGAGGTACTTGAAAAGTTACATATGAAGTAGCAATGCTGATTTACAAGAAAAATGGGTTTGAATTGTAAATGCACCCTTTTAAAAATTCCTATTAAAAACTTAAGAAAATAGTTCAAGATTGATTTTGGTTGTGAAAACAGAAAATGGAGAACGTTCTTAGTTAATTAAAATCAACAATTTAACTTATCTATTTAACTTGATAATCAAACAGATTGAAAGTAAATAGATAAGGGAAGAGATATCACACAAGGATATATCTTAGTTCGCCGAACCTGGGATACGTCCAGTTTTCACAACTGTGATATTTTCCACTAAGTGTTTAAAACAAAAAATCTTCTTGGTTTTACAACATCTAGCTCAGATCAACCTTGATCTATTACAAAGTTAAAACATTTCCACCCAGAAAGGAGTTCAATCAGGTCACCTATCAACCTTGATATGATTTCTTACAATATACTCAAACTATACTAAACTCTTATAGTTTGAGTTTTACAATAATGATGAGATTGTTTTGTTGGAATATGAGATATCTCTACTCTTATTTGATATTCAACTATTTTGATAGAGAAATACAATAGAATGATTCAAGAATCAAATGAGAAAAATCAGAATTGATTATATGTATGTGAGTGAGAGACTTTCAAGTATGATTGTAAGTAAGTGATAGATTTTATTAGCACTTGAAGTTATGATTTTTCCTTGAGTTTGGCCTTCCTTTTATAGGCTTTTAGGATATTTAATAATGGTCAAAAAGAGTTGTTGATAGTGCTCTTGTTAGTCTTGACCAAAGACCAAATTTTAATAATTGAAAAATGTTCATGTCTTTGAACATTTGGCGTTATAATTATATGATTGGAAATGGTTGGTCTGAAGCTTCTCATTCTTGGATAGATTTGATTATGTTTAATGATCCCTTAGATTCTCATATATATGATTGATGCATTCAATTCAAGACAGTGTTTTGGTTTGCGAAAACAGACTAGAAAATTATGTCAATCTGTTGGAGAATGATATTGAGTATTCTGAAGACTGGTGATCATTCTGGAGACTGGTGTGGTCATTTTGGAGACTAGTCTGATCATTCTGGAGATTGATGATCATTCTAAAGACTGATGAGAACTTTCTGCATAATGATGTTATCATTTTGGAGATTAATGTTTAACATGCTGGAGAATGATGTTAGCATGTTAGAGATTGATGTTAACATGTTGGAAAATGATCTTGATTGATGTTAACATGTTGGAGAATGATCATTATTGAACTTGGAGGATAACCTTATTTGTTTTATCTTTGTATTTTTGCTTCCTTTTCAAATGATCTTGCTTCTGATTTATAGCATAATGTGATCATTTATTGTTGTATTTGATCATCTTCTTTATGAAGATGCTATATGGAAAATGTAATAATCATTCTCTTGAATGATTAATATATGATACATTCCTTTTGAGATTATTTTATTGTTGAGTGAATACTTATGCACTTTGATGACGTGAATGGCTTATTGCTTGTTCACTTATGCAATTCATGTTACTTAAACAAAACTCAAGTGCAATCATTAGTATACCACAATTCATAATACTTAATCTTTTTATTTCATAAGGTTTGTTGTCATTAAAACATACATAAAAAATGTCTTTGCCTCAACAACATCGACAATCATGCACCTCAACGACCGATTGCCATAATGTTGAAGAAGGTTCTGACGATGATAGTATGGAGAGGCTTGAGAAAAATACTTAAAGCCTGAAGAGGTAAAGTAAAGAATACTTGTATGCTATTAATTGAAATAGTGAATTAAGTCATCAAATGTACTGAGGCAAATTCTCTTTGTAAGAGATGGACTAGATGTAACAACAGTTTATTGTGAACTAGTATAAAAATATATGTGTCTCTTTTATCTAGGTCAATTTCTCTCATCTTAGTTCTTTATAATTCAAACTTATTCTATCTAAACCTATTTTATAAAAGTAAGTTGACTATTTTGATAAAGAACAATGTTATGTAAGGCAATCGGAGTATCTTTCAAAGGGAAAAACATAATTCAAACTCTCATTTCTTGTGTTTTTCAGCACCTTCATATATAAAGCAAACTCCAACATTTGAGGAACTAACGATTGTGAATAGATTGTATATACTAACTCTCAAGAATTTGTGAAAAGCATTATCTACATCGAATATCACATGACTTTCAATCATATCAATACATGATAGTGTGAAATCAGTCAAGAACTAGAAGCAATTTGAGAGCCAATGATATGAACCAAAAATATATTTTATTTGATTAATATATTGACCTTATTTGTTTTAGCGAATGTGTATGAGTTTCTAATGTAAAAACTTTATATTATCTTGTGTGATTTGATAGAAAGTGAGAAAAAAAAATGTAGATTAATAAAATAACAAAAAAAAACCTTAAGGAAATTTTATAAAAATACGTTCTCAATGATGGAAAAGTAAATATATAAATCACAATGTAATATAAGTGTCAAATAATTGATATTTATATATTTTAATATTTTATTTAATTTATTTAATTTATAGAAAAAGTAGAAATGATAAAATAAATTAATTACGAAAAGGTAAAATAAT
>JBBPBT010000217.1:3162103-3176432 GCA_037974875.1 Cicer bijugum
ATATATATAAAGATAAAACATATTTAACTCGTTAATTATTAAATTTTTTAATTATTATTTTTTTCTTAATATACGTGTAAACTAATGAGATGCAACATTATTGTGAGATAGGGAGGTATCATTAATAACATAAAAAAGGATCGTTGACCTTCAAAAACTTGTGAGGCATACAATCTAACGTTTTGAGAAAGTGGAATGTATTCACATGCAATGCTTGATTTCATTGTCTTTAATTTCTTTTAATTTCTTTACTTAGTTTTAAATACATGTCCAAGTCTTTCCTTGATTCAAACGCAACCCTTTTCTTAAGCCCATCTATCTCATATGAATCATAATACACCGTTGACTTTTCTTAATATCATCTTTCAATATTTCAACATCAAAATTCATCAACATGGCTAAACAAAACAAATTACCCTTTTTCTCTACCTAATTATAAAACAAGTTGCTATATTATTTCATCATAAAAAAGAAGATGAACAATACAACCGATGGATTCTTTGGTTCAAATGACATAAGTGGATTTGGCTATGGCATAGGAATTTCAATTGGGATTCTTTTGCTCATAACAACAATCACACTCACTTCCTATTTTTGCACAAGGTCACAACTTCCAAATGCTCCAAATCCAAGAAGAAGGAACAATACTACCACCCCTGAATTTCTTGAGCCACAACATTCAATAGTTGATTTGGGATTAGATGAATCAACAATTATGAGTTATCCAAAGATGTTATATAGTGAAGTGAAGCTTAGAAAATCTAATAATTCTACATCAACATGTTGTTCTATATGTTTGGGTGATTACAAGGGAAATGATATGCTTAGGGTGTTACCGGATTGTGAACATTTATTTCATCTTAAGTGTATTGATCCTTGGTTGAGGATGCATCCTACTTGTCCTCTTTGTAGAAGTACTTCTCCAATTCCAACACCTCTTTCAACACCTTTGGCTGAAGTTGTTCCATTGGCAACAAGAAGAGATTCCTAGGTAGTTTTTTTTTTTTTTTTAATGTTATTTTTTTGCAAAATGCATTATTGGTTTCTTGTCACAAATTTCCCAATTTTATATTGTAAATTCTTCATTTATAGACTTTGTGCCAAAAGAATTGAAATTTGACTATATTCATTGTTGATCTTAAAGAAAATCTTACTATTATAGAGAAAATTGAAATAGCTACAAATTTAGAGATAGAGATAGAAAAACGTAAAATTTGTCTCAAATTCTGAAGTTAAGTTTTAAATTTTTATATTAGATCTAATTTATTTTTATAAAACTAAATTATAAAGTGATTAAGAGTGTATCTCTTTATAAATTCTTATATTTTTTTAATGTGAAACTTATTTATTTTTTCAATATTAACTATTTGAGATGTTAAATTTAGAGATTAATTTTATTTTTTCCATTTTAATTTACATTGATAATTTAACTTTTTTTTTTGTAATGTTATGAGGTTTCTCATTTCTTAGGCTTGTGTTCATATAATCAAATCATTTTGGGTACCTAGAATAAAAAACCATCAAATCTTATTCAAAACGGCTATGGTACTATACCCTGTTGATTATAATTCTTATTATTTGTTGTTGTTTGTTGAACATGAAATGGTTGTTAAATTAGTTAGAAATTTTCCATAAATCCAAACCAAAAATAAAGAAAAATAGATAGGAAACTTAATGTTTCTTCTTCCAATGCCAACACTATCTTTGCTTAACTTTAGCAGCCTCTAAATTCCAATCTTTTGTCCTGTGTGTATATATGTGTACCAAATGCCTACTGTATTAGAGCATATTATAAAATTATCTAGCTATAAATCAATTTATCTTCAACACATTTAAAATTTGGAAAAATATCAACTCTAATTCATGGTGCACGTTTTTCAAAGTCTCCAATAATCAAGGTGGTATAGACCTATAGGCATCAGGATGTGAGATTATCAATGTACATGTGGAGCCAAATATGAGGTTAGCCAGATCCAATTCATTTTAAATTAATTTTTATCACAGTATAAAACTTCTTAAATATTTGATTCGTTTGGTAAGTTTACATTTTTTCATTTAGTTTCATTAAGTTTGTTTTTTTTTTTTATAATTTGAATTTAATTTTAAAATAAATTTTATTGTTAGATGTTGTTAAAAATAATTTACAAGTAATACGATGTTATTATTAAAATATAACACTTTTAATTTTTATTCTTTTTATTTTTAATTAATCTCAAATTTTAAATTAAAAATAATGAAGCATATAATTTTATGATATATTAATTATTTATATATTATTAATTAAAAAATAAAAAAAATTATGAAATTATATATTAAATTTTTAAAATATTTTTATTGCAATTTTATATGAGTTGATTATCTTACACCATATTATTTCATATGTTGCGTTGTTTAGGTTTTTAAGGTGAGATTTTAAAGGCGGACCGATTTCGTGAAGTAATAAAATAGAAAAACTAAAATTATAATTAAATCTTTTAATTATTTAATTTATTTTTCTACCACATCAAACTACAACATCACTCTTTTGTTTTTTAGATAAATTTTTTTCGACAGCAACTAAGAATGATTTTAAAACTAAATTGAATTTATATAATTTAAATTAAAAAAAACTTTAAAAAAATACATGAATTTACAAGATCGAATGAAATATATAGATACACAAGAATAACATATGGAAGCTGGGGATCTTAAATCTTAGCTTACTTAACAAAGTCCTAAAACTTTCCAGGTGCATGAATTATTTTACCGTGATATTACTATTTTTTGAAGAATATATAAAAAAGGTGAAGAGAGAGAAAAGAGTAACAGAAAGTGATGTGTCGGTGCTTCGATTGAGACCCGTCATAGAACTTGAAAGTAAAGCAACGAACTTTAAGTATACTGTCTTCTTCATCTTCAACTCAAATGCTAATTATTGAGGACAACATCTTGAATGATTCACCCACGTGAATTCTCTGTATACCAATGCATTTTTATTTTCGGAAAAACATTCCATTAACATTTCCTTCTTCATACTCCTATGGATTTTAATCCTATGATATTATTAGGTTCGTTTAGTTAACATCCAAATCCACCGGATTCTCCAAAATTAGGGACATATCTATTACATTTTTTAAATCGATTTAAAAATCAGAATCAACACATTTAAAACAGTATAGTAGAAATAAAAACTAATTGACCACTAATCTTCCATTATCACTATGTTGGATTTTGAAACAGTGATCCAAATTAAACAGATAAGAGCAGTGTTATTTTGAGTGGGACAAAAAACTGGACCAACTCATTCTCTTCTTGTATCAAATGAAAGGCAAAGAGAATAAAACACGTGAGACACTTTTTTTGGGACACTTGTAGAAATGTACGTAATTCACTTTAAAATAGTGTTGAAATCTTTGAATTGGAAAAGTCTCTTTGATTAATCAGACTTAAAAAACCATGTTTTTTTATAGATGATGATATTGGGTGGAGAGACAATACAAAGTCCTTTTAAATTTTTGGTCATTGCAATAAGCTTTATTTTAAATTATTTTAATGATATTTTTTACTATATCCTAATATATTAATTAAAGTTTTTTTATTAAAATTATGATCATCATAGTTATAGTTATATATTAATGAAGAATGATCTAGGGTTGAACAATCAGATGGATTCGAACGAATTCGGGTTTAAATATTTAATTCAGCCTAAACTGCGGTTGGTAATCTCAAATTCAATTTTGACCGTTTTCTAAATCGAGTTTGTCGGTATTTGAATTACGGTTTGGTCAGTTGAACCGGTTTCAATTTGCATAGGCTTTAAAAACTTTGCAGTCCAATTAATAATTTTATTTATAAATATTTCTCATGAAACACTAGTTTACACTTTTATTTATATGGACCATAAGACAATTTAACTAAAGGCCCCTTTTTTAAAACACTCGTTTATATTAAACATCCTTCAAAATAAAAATTGACTTATAAACATAAATGATCAATGAAACATATTAACAAGGCCATCAATTAACAACATATTAGTACATTCATCTTTGGTAACAAACCTAAATAATATATAACAAAATCATGTTGTTTAGAATTTCATCCAAATCAAAAGCTTGCCAACATCGTCTAAAATGACTCATAAACTTTATAATTAGTCATATAGAAAAATAATTATATATTATAGTCATCCAAAATTATTTAAATAATTATATATTACAATCTAAATCTATTAATAAAAATAGTAAAGCAATATTTTGGAACTTGATGAGCATTATGCATAGGTTGATGTTGCAGCAACTATCAATATAACAAAAATAGAATTAATTGCATAAAAATATCAATAATATAACCTAATGATAAAATAATATAGAACATCAACATAAATATATAAAGTTTAAATTATAGCTTGAAATTTGACTACTAAAATGTAAAATAACAAATTCAAAGTTGAAAATGAATCACTGTCAAGTCTCTAACCACTAGTTTATTGGAAAAATAAAAATATAACCACAACATAGTCATTTCATAGTCAATTAAGTTATCCTTATATCATTTTAAATACTAAATACAACATAACCAGTTCATAACCAATTAAGTTCTCATTATATCTTTAAATACAACATAACCAGTTCATATTATAATCTAAACTACTAAGTATGACTGAACAATAATACTAATTAAGTTAACAATAATATAAGTTTCAATAAGTTAAAAATAATATCAAATTCAGACTAGATATTAAGTTAATAATAAAAGTTTCAATTACAAATTTCACTAAAATTTAATGATACATAAAAAAAAAGTCAAAGCAATAACTTACCTTTTAACATGAGTAAATTTGTCTGGTTCCCAATAGTAATATTCATTTAAAAGCTGGTGACAATCAAACACAAAATTAGTACCCAATAATTCAAAAATTTCAATAAATATAACTCAATAAGACAATTTAACTAAAATAAAATAATTTAACTAAAGACCAATTTTTTAAAACACTGGTTTATATTAAACATCCATCAAAATAAAATTTGACCTATAAACATAAATGATCAATGACACATGAAACATGTTAACAAGGCCTTCAATTAACAACATATTAAGACCTTCATCTTTGGTAACAAACCTAAATAATATATAACAAATTCATGTTGTTTAGAATTTCATCCAAATTAAAAGCTTGCCAACATCGTCTAGAATGACTCATAACTTTATAATTAGTCATATGGAAAAATAATTATATATTACAGTCATCCAAAAGTATTTAAATAATTATATATTTCAATCTAAATCTATTAATAAAAATAGTAAAACAATATTTTGGAACTTGATGAGCAATATGCATATGGTTGATGTTGCAACAGTTGTACGTATAACAAAAATGGATTTAATTGGATAAGAATATCAACAATATAACCTAATGATAAAATAAAGTAGAACATCAACATAAATATATAAAGTTTAAATTATAGTCTTGAAATTTGACTACCAAAATGTAAGAGTGTGAAGAAATACGTAGGGTTCGTAGGGTTATAGTTTCGTTTAAGAATGAACAGCAAGAATGCGCAGAAATACGAACGGTTCGTAGGACAAAGTAGAGTTCCCAATGAGAAGAGTACGTAATAATGTTTGGAGGGATAGTAACAAATATGGAGATGCTTTGCAATGGAGATGGTTAATAAAATGGTTCGTAGGGACAGTAGGGTTCGTAATGAGAAGTATAATGAAGAGGATAAGTACACCGAAGCGTAGTGAAGTTTATGTAATAAAGAGGAAACTGAAGCGATTTACTGTTATATATAAAATCCTATTACAGCGCTTTTTTAAAAAGCACTATAAAAGACCTTTTATTTTTTAAAAGCCTATTACAGTACTTTTTTAAAAAATGCTGTAAAAGACCTCCTTATATTATTTTTTAAAAGCCTATTACAGCGCTTTTTAAAAAAACGCTGTAAAAGACCTCCTTATTTTATTTTTTAAAAGCCTATTACAGTGCTATTTTAAAGAGCGTTGTAAAAGACCTCTTTATTTTATTTTTTAGAAGTCTATTACAACGTTTTTTAAAGAGCGCTGTAAAAGACCTCCTTATTTTAGTTTTTAAAAGCCTATTACAACGTTTTTTTAAAGAGCGCTGTAAAAAACCTCCTTATTTTATTTTTTAAAAGCATATTACAGCGCTTTTCTAAATAGCGTTGTAAAAGATCTCTTTATTTTATTTTTTAAAAGCCTATTACAGCGCTTTAAAGAGCGTTGTAAAAGACCTCCTTATTTTATTTTTTGAAAGCCTATTACAGTGTTCTTTACAGGCCTTTTAAAGTGCTTGTCCAAAAGCGTTGTAAAAGACCTCCATATTTTTTTTTAAAAGCCTTTTACAGCGTTTTACTAAAAAACGCTCTAATAGGTCCTTTAATTATGTGAAAGCGCAAGTCTTTTATAACGCTTTTCTTACGGCGCTTGTCAAAAAAACGTTGTTGTATCCTCTGTTATTTTTAAAATATCATACAACAACGCTTGTATTTAATAAGCGCTATAAAAGACGCGCTATAAAAGACGCGCTATAAAATGTTATTTTTGCTGTAGTGTCTAAATCTATTAATAAAAATAGTAAAACGATATTTTGGAACTTGATGAGCAATATGCATATGGTTGATGTTGCAACAGTTGTACGTATAATAAAAATGGAATTAATTGCATAAGAATATCAACAATATAATTGAATGATAAAATTAAGTAGAGTACATCAATATAAATATATAAAGTTTAAATTATAGCCTTGAAATTTGACTCCCTAAAGGTGAGATAACCAATTCGAGATTGAAAATAAAACCATGAGTACAACATAATCAGTTCATAGCCAACTAAGTTATCCTTATATCAGTTCAAATACTAAATACAACCTAACCAGTTTATAAGCAATTAAGTTCTCATTATATCTTTAAATACAACATAATAAGTTTATAACTAATTAAATTCTCATTCTATCAATTTAAATACAACATAACCAGTTCAATATATAATTTAAACTACTAAGTAGGGCTGAACAATAATGCTAATTAACAAGTTAACAATTATACATGTTTCAATAAGTTAAAAATAATGTCAAATTCAGACTAGGTATTAAGTTAATAATAAATGTTTCAATTACAAACTTAACTAAAATTTAATGATACATAGAAAATAAAAATAAAAACAAAGCATTACTTACCTTTTCACATGAATAAATTTGTGTGGTTCTCAATAGTGATGTTCATTTAAAAATTGGTGACAATCAAAAACAAAATCAGTATCCAATAATTCAGAAATTTCAATAATTATAACTCAATAAGTCTAACATACAGAAATCTACCAATTATCAAGAATGAATCACACATACATAAATTGTTGGTAGCAGCCAACCCAACAAACATCAACAAATCATGTTCAAAATGATACCACACAAGTAAAGTTATCAGCCAAAATATCATCCTCAAAATACAAGCATGTGTTGTGCAAGTATAAGTTATATATGACTTCAAAAAATTAAAAAAGCCTAAAAGCTAGAGGTAATTAAATAAAACTGAATTAGCATAAGTGTTAGGTTCATTTTTAAAGTTCACTTACATATTATATAAATAAAACATAAGTATAATTTTTCTTACTTAAAAAACTTAAACAGGCTTAGGCCCAGGAGCAGCTGCTCCATCAATAATAGATTTTTGCCTTCCACCACTAGTTAATAAGCATTGTTGAACTTCTACAATGAATAAACAGTTTAAATTAAAAGTTAATTTACAATAAGAAGAAATAGTCTAGTTAAACAAGTACATATACAGATTACACAATCTGTTGCAACATTATCAGATATTTCAAAATCTTTTGTCAAAATAAGGTCTTTAAAGTATGAGAAAGAGGGCTTCAACTAGTTCTAAGTGCAGATCAATGCTTCTGCCATGTTTGGGCACTATGAGCCCCTATATTTGTCTAAAACCCTTACACATGTGCTGAATACACTCTCTAAAGCTACAATTGACACTGTTGTGGCCATAATTTTCTTATGATTGTTGCCAAAATAGAGTAACGAGAACTGTTTTGCTTCCACCAAATCAAAATGTTAAATTTCTCACCATCTACTTAACAAACATCACTTAAGTACATCTCAAGTTCATTTTTCTTATCAATAAAATCTTTTTCTTTTAAGTGTTGTTTAAAGGCATCTACCCATGCAAAAAATGATGGAATTCTAGGGGAGGTAGATTGTTCAACAGGGGAAATATTTCCATATCAGACAACAACAGATACAACACTACGATCATGGACAGATTTGTACCAATTGTACAATTTTTAATAAACTAACCTTAACATTTTCAGCCTTCACCATACCAACATCCTCACCATACATTTTATTAAAGTCCACTCAATATACCTCAAATTATAACGAGGGTCACATATCACTTCAAAATAAAGAAAATGATTAATTTTTTCAATGTCACCCCAATATTTATCATATTTTCCCTTCATATATGAACCCATTATAGCCACAATAGTATTCAGGTTCATTGATGTTTTGTCAAGCTCACATTGAATAGAAGCCAAGTTATGAAAAGTTGTGTTTAGAGACACTTGTTGCGACGATGAAACAACCTTAGTGGCTTCAAAGAAAATCTTTTAAAAAAATCCACAAATGCTCGAACTTTTTCCCAATCATCAGAAGTAAGAGGACCAACAACTCCAAACCAAGTCAAATACCTAGAATCCTCAGCATCTAATTTATCAAAAGCTTCTTGATACTTTTCAGCAACTTCCAACATCATATTTGTTGAATTCCACGTTGTGAAAACATCAAGACTAAGAAGTTTTTTACATGTTATATTACAAATATCAATGCATTCCTTAAACTTCAAAGTTTTTTGTGGAGAAAAACGAACAAACCTAACTGCATTGTAAATGTTACGAATAGATAAATCTTATTATGTTAACCCATCTTGGACTACTAGATTTAAGATATGGGCACAACACCTCATATGAAAATAATTCTCTCCATCCATCAGTCCATTCTTGTTCTAAAGTCTTTTGTTCAAATAAGATACAACCACATCATTGGATGAAGTGTTGTCAACAATAATTGTAGACATATTTTTAAGACCACATTCCATCAACACCTCTTCAAATTTCCTACCAATAGTGTCCCCTTTGTGATTTGGCACTAAACTAAAATTTATAATGTGTTTATGATAGTTCCATTCTTTATCAATGAAATGACGATAAGGGTCTTATAACCGATATTTTGAACGGACGTCCAACATTATGTAGTAAGAGCTATTCTACTGAATCAAATTTGAAATATGCCTTAAGCTTCAAATTTTCAGCAAGATATAGTTGAAAACAATCCCTAGCAATAGTCCTCCTTGAAGGGATGATCATTTGTGGCTGCAACTGTCCACATAATTGTTTAAAACTCTCACCTTCAGCCACTCTAAATGAATGTTCATCAAGAATAATAAAAAGGACAATGGCATTCCTACAGGCTTGGGCATTAAAATCTTTGGCTTGATGGAACCAAACTACCACCATCAGCAAAAAAAAAAAAGGTTTGTTTGAGTGGGGTCATTAAGAATGTGGGCTGGATTATTTTTGCATTTCTCGGTGTGAGCTTTCATGTTTGAGGTTCCATGTGTTTTAGAATGACAAATGTACCTTTGGTGACAATGTTTACAAGCAGCAATAGGGATATACTCATCGGGTAGAATGTTAAAGTTCAACCAAACCTTATAGCTTCTCCTAGAACCATCAGCAACAATAGTTGCTTGTGTTGGTTGAGAATTCTCCACTGTTGAAATATTTTAAGAGTTTAATTATTAAGCATACATATTAAGCATGAAACATGTGTACATACAAATTAAAGATAAAAGAATATATATTAATTAAGTATCAAATAGTTGTAAATCTAGATACTAATTAAACAAGAAGCATACATACAAATTAAACATAAAAGAAACATACTCATTAAACATAAAATATTTGCAAGCATGCATAGATACTAAGTATAAAACAGTTTGCATATTAAACAATTAACATGAAGCATACATACTAAGCATATAACAGTTGAAAATTTAACGTATAACACTTATAAACATACATATTAAGCATTTGTACATGATTAAGAATAACAAACTCACAGTGATGATGCTCTATTACTCCTTGTTGTCCTCCTTGACTGCTACCCTTTCCTTGCTCTATCCTCTAAAGCTAGAACCACATTAATAAAACCAGAATTAAACACAAATCTTCAAAATAAAAACCAGAATTAATAACCAACCAGAATAAAAACCAAACAGCAAAAACCATAACAATAATAAACTAATAAAATAAACAATCATGATAAAAAAAAATTAGTTAGTCAAAAATAAACTACAAAGAAGAAAGCTTGACGTCCAAAAATACACACTATCAGAATAATGTAAGTTAAAAACCTAACAAGAACTAAAACAAAATAACAAAAATGATAAGAATAAAAAAATCAAATTAAGAACACAAAAATGTTAAAAAAATACAGTTAGATAACAAACAAACTAGACAAAAAATCTTCATTGTTAAACCCCCTCATATAACCGTAAGTAAACAAAAATTGGCAAGAATAAGAAATAAACAACACAACAATATGAATAAAAGAATTAATCAAAAAACACAAACTAGATAAAAAAAAAGTAATATTAATTAAAAAGAAAACTAGATTGAAAAAATTTGAAGTTTAAAAATAGGAATCTTAATCTTAAAACTTTTTAAAATTTGAAACATTTAAATAAATAAATATTAATTGAAACAAATAAAATGATTGTGTTGGCTTTGACGATAAGCTACTTGCAGCTACATTTCCTAGTGACATTCCTTAAAAAAATAAACTTAAACATACGAATACACTTGAAAACACAGTATCATATATTACACTCAACTATATGTGAAAAACACATATTATATTTACAAAAGTAACATACACATTTAAAAAAAAAACAGAAGCAAGCAATGATTAGTGTCACTTTCTTTTCAAGTATCTACATATATATAATTTTTTTTAAATATCTAAATTGTATTATATCCTTGATTTCAAAATTTTCACTTATCCACGTATTCGTATATCGTATCACACCCGCACTTGTATTTATTTGAGATTCATAGGTTAAGACTCTTAAGAAAGAAAAAAAAAACTATTTTTAATGTTTTAATTATGTCCGTGTATAAACATTTTACAAAAAGTATTTTGATACTTTAAAAAAAAAGAATTTCGTTAAAAAATAACTTTATATTAAAATAAATAAAAACAAAAATAAAAAGTTGGGGAACGTTGTTTTAATCACTAAAAAGATAATAACAACAAAAAATACAAAACAAAAGTTTGTTAAAGAGTGTTTCATATAATTTTTTAATGATACATTGACTTCTCTCAAACACTCAATTATACGAAGATGCTCACATTCTCAAAAACAAATATTTGACTTATATCTCAAAACACTTAAATAATAGTATAAGATAAAAGAAGAAAATTAAATACAAATTAAAAGTGTTACCGACAAGTGCGTACGAAGAACTGAACCTATGATTTATAGTCTTGGTCTCCATCTCCCTTTATCATATTGGACAATATGACACTTTTTTAAGATGTTTCCTATCATACCACACTATAAAGAATATATTTTTCTTGAAGCGAAATACTCAAATAGATTTTTATAATCCACCATGAAAATTTATGATACCAAAATATTTATGTCAAAAATTATGATAAAAAATTATTATACAACTTATGTGTTTACTATAAAGAGACACCATGATCATACAAACTTACGAGTTGTTAGTTTTTGTAAAATCATATTAACTTTATGAAATTCTGACAAATTCACTTTCATACTAAATATATATTAAATACACTACCTATAACACATCATTTTCCATTACAACACAATAATGCCATAAGGACGCCATAAACTTCTCATTTTAAGAGAAAATCATCCTTTGCAATAATGAAGAAGAGATTGCCAACATCATTGACTTGACCTTTCAACAAAGAGAAATGGTTTCTTCCATCAAATTTAAATATAAAGAAAATGATAAATGAAATAAAAAGATAATTTTACTTATTTATCCAGTTTAACTGTAGATTTATTTTCATTATCATGTATTTTCTTTGTATAAGTATGGTGAAAAGTGGAAAATAATAATTTGAACATAATGTAAATAATATTAATTAAAAAAATTATTAATGTTATATTAAAAATTGAAAATTATATTAATTTTAAGACATATTTTTTAAAATGCGATTGATATTATAAATCAAAATGAGTAATGACTAGGGGTTGGTAAATTTGAGTTTTGAAAATTAAACCGAACTGGTTTTTAGTTTGGAAAAACCGAACCGAACCGGTTTTAAGTTCAAAAAACCGAACCGATTTATAAAAATGGTGAACCGGTTTATTATTTTGAACCGAACAAAACTGGTTTAACTTAGTTTTTTTTATATAGGCCAAAATTTACATAATTACCCCTAATTACTTCTAAAAAACAAATTCGGTTCAAATTTTTTAAATAAAAATCGATTCGGTTCAGTTTTTTCGAACTGAAAATCGGTTCGGTTCAGTTCTAATTTTAAAAAATAAGTTCGATTCTTAAACCAGTTCGGTTTAAAAGTTTAATTCAATTTTTGATTTTTTTTAACACCTTTAATAATGACACTTAAGTTTAATATCGTAGTTTTTCCTGAATAAATTTATAAAATAAAGATCGATAACTTATGTAAATACCTTTTATAATATTCGGATTTTTGAAGAATGAGACACTAGACACTAGTAATGTGGAACTCTTCCAGTACGTAAGTAAAATACATAAATCATCAAGATTAATAAGTTTACTTAATGTTTTTGTTTTAAAAATTCATTCTAAACATAATTATGATATTAAATATTTTACATCCACTATACTTAATTTGATGGATTAATTCATTTCTAAATATATCAAAATAATATTAAAAACCATAATAACATCTTAAAATGTGTAACAAATGTAACATGTCAAAAACTTAAAACATTTTCTTATAAATGAGATGGGAGGCCCAACATAGAACTAAACATTGATATTTAAATAAGATTTCAGATTTTAAGTTTTAAATTTGTGTTTGAAAAAATGTGGTTGAGATGAAGGATTCCATTATAGGTGGCTAGTTAGGTTCTTCATTGGAAATGAGTTGTTGGCAAAATAGATAAATGCTAGCATAAATAATGTGGTAAAAATATATATCACGCTAGATGTAGTAATATGTTTAGGTTTTATAAATAAAAAGATAGTAATAATTTGTACATATCCAAAGTATAAATATTTATAAATATATATTTTAAATCAAATCATTCTATGTAAATTTTTGTAGGGATATTTTAGACATAAATTTTAAAAAGTAAAATTATTGGCTCTGTTTGATAATATTTGAAAACAAGTTTATAGTTTATACGTTATAAATTTTATTTGATAACAATCACTTATGAGCTTATAATTTATAGTTTATAATATTTTTTTATAAAGTAAAATATTATTTGGTAACGCTAATAAATTAGTTTATAGTTTATTAAATTAGATTATAAGTTGGTTAAATTAAAAGAGATGTTTTTGGTAAATATATTTTTTTCACCGACCCTTCACTCACTACTCTCCCATCCGGTCGGTCGTTCACATATTCACTTCGGGTAGATCTTCTTCTAGGTGATTAAAACTGTATTCAATTCTTTTAATTATTTATCAAAATAATTATAAAAAAAATTCATATTATTCATCTTACAACGAATCCACTAAATTATATATTATCATATTTATTATTATTATTTTTTTTATCTTCTAATTTATCATAGAGATAAAAGTGTTATTCATTTATTTATGTCAAATTGTAAATGATAAATAAATTACATTATTTTTACTATTATTATTTATAAACAAAATTTGCTAAATTTCTAAAGATTTCTTCAAATTTATATTTGTATTGTAATAAAAAAAATAATGTAACAAAAAGAAGTTAATGAATTATTTGGTTTTGGTTTTTATTTCAAAGCTCTATTGTATTATTTTGGATTTTTACATAAAAATAAAATAAAGTAGAAAAATTGATTAAAAAATGAAAAATGGAGTAAAATAATACATAGGAGATATCAAATAAAAATATCACTTTTTTTTATTATTTTAAATTAAATAATTATGTTATTTATATTATTAAACAACTAAATTTATCAAATACTTTAATTTTAATTAATTAAGTTTTCAGCTATAAGTTATCAATTATCAATTAGTTTTTCACCTATCAACTGACTTTTCAGATATTAGTTAGTTTATAGTTTACTTTTACCAGAGT
>JBBPBT010000217.1:3182947-3198049 GCA_037974875.1 Cicer bijugum
TTAATATTATATATTTTAAAACTAAAAAAATAAAAACAGATAAATAGTTTTTTTTTTGTTGTTTTTTTAATTCTCTAAAAAAAAATAAAAACAGATAAATAGTATTATATATTTTAAGTTATTAAATAAGTTTTTTGTTTTTCTCGTCTCTAAAATAGTATTTCAAACATGTCCTTATATTTTATTTTGTATATACCTATCTCCTTGTTTTAATACCGACACCACCGTCCTGTATAAAATACTATGATATGTAGATATTATAATTTTTCGATAGTAAAGAAAAAACGTGTGATCCAAAATCGTCCCATATAAAAAGAAAGTCCTAAAGTAGTTACTAATAATTATAAACAAGAGAACTTTAATTCCTCCATTTAGCTCAATCCACATGTGCAGGTTAATATGATGATGGGTACTCTTATGATGTTGACATGACCGTTAATAATTTTAATTAAAAAAATATGATAATTGAATGAGCATAAAAATGATAGTTAATAATTGTCATCGAAGTAACAATGGTATATCAAGATATTAAACTTAATTAATCTTTGTATTTTTAATAATTAGAATGGTAAATGTCCGGTATACATCTCTTCTTAAAAGAGATAAAGATAAAAGAAAATAATTTAATAGATTTATAAGTGATGTGATATAAATAATTAAATAGAAATAAAATAAAATGTTAAATAAGTATTGAAGAATATAAAATATAATCTTTGTTGATTTAAATTTGATCCGATTCGTTATAAAATGGTGGAAGTAGTTCTACATCAATGACTTAAACTAATGATCCCTTATTTATGTTCTTTCGTTTGTATTTCTTGAACTCTAACAATACTTGTCAATATTTTTGTTGCAATTTGTAACATCTATTGTGATATGTGATTTCGACAAATGAGAGTATTTGAGTTTGAGTTTCTATTTAGGTTTCTTTTTCTAGTTCAACTTCAATTTTTTATTTTATTTGAATTTAAGTTTTTGGTACATGTTTGTTCATATGTTTTGTGACGTGCAAAAGCAAGTTTTTTTAATGGTAATTGATGTTTGCTCATATGTGAGATAATTGTTTAATCTCTAGTGTTTAATGGTATATGTTTGATGTTTATTTAAGAATGATCACGCGGTTCCTTTAAATTTTTCTATTTAGTGTTTAATGGAGGTCACATGGGCTCATAAGGTATCCTCTTATGACATGTGTTTTGTATGTATGTATTACAATAATATTATATTTTTTAATAACATTCAAGTTAGAACGGAAAACGACCTAGATAAGATCCTCAAATATGTAGATGACAAAATATATACTATACCTCTAATGAATGTTATGTATTTAATCATTTCAATTTGGAGCAGAGGAATATAATATGAGGGATTAATTTAGGTTAATATATTAGTATAGTTGCTAAAATTATGGGGAACTACCATAATTTTTTAAAAGTTACAGAAACAACTATTCATCATAATTCTACCGTGATTTTAAACATATATTTCTTCTCCTTATTTTTAGAGTCAAAAAATAAATTTATAAATATTTATGCGTAGACCAATTTTTAAAAGTGTTTGAAGTGTGAAAATTGAATTTTGGCAGTACCATTGCCCCACAAATAGTTTTAAACAAGTTTTTCTTTGCCAAAAAGTAAAGTAATTGCATGTGTGAAAAATCCTTATTTATTTTGGAGTAGTTGGTGAAATTAACGGGTAAATAGAAAAATCAAGCCTTCAACATCTCAATCGGTAAAAAGTAGTATTCGGAGAGATCTCAATCACACAATTTTTTTGTCGTGGCACGCTATTCATCCGTTGAATGGAAAATCACCTATAATAATAATAATAATATGAAAATAAAAAACAATAATAAATGTTAATAATAATGCCTATCTAAACGTTATCAAAGTCTTCTATTTAACTATTATTGATAATTAATTTCCGATATTAGAGACAGTTATGTTTAAAGACTTTAGGATAGTCCGTTTCATAAGGTGATTTAGTTTTTTTTAATAATTTCCCATTTTATAGAAAAAAAATGAAAAGAATATGCTACCTACTCTTAGACATCATATAAAGCATAAAATCTTGCAACTACAATTCTATTTGCGCATTTTTTCAACACCAAATGGAACCTACACAATAGGCAGGGGTAAATAAGTTTTTATTCTTTAATTTTTTTTAATATTTCATTGATTAGTTCCACTGAAAATATTCTTTCACTTTTTAGTCTCTTAAAATTTTGTTTTTAGTTTTAGAATATTATAAGAATTTCCTCTAAAAAATTTAATATTTTTACTACAGTTTGACCAATTCAATTTGTTTCTGATTTGACTATTTGAGACTTTTCAACGAAATTCCAAACACACTATAAATATAAAGCATTCTTTCACTAGATGGAATCATTCCATGACTCAAACAATGTCATAATACTCTAATTCAGATAAATTGAAAGTAAAATTTCGCACTAAATCTATCTTGAGCTGTAGTTTTCTGAATAAAAATCTTGGAATCATATGCGTAAGTCATACAACAATGTTGCAAAAGTTATTAAAAAGCCAATTCAAACATCTTTATGTTATGAACCAAAAGTTTGAGATCGTATGAAAAGGAAATTACAAATAAATTTACATGACACACTTCTCTAAACAGACACAACCCTCAGTTTACTCTCTCATTTATCATCAAAAGTTCAAATGAGCTTCCTTTTGTTAATTTCACATCAAATCAGAAAGAAAAAAAAAACACTTACATAGTAAGACTAGTTAGAGTAACCGCACTTTTTTCGTTATTTCGCAGTACGATTACGTGTCAACCTCAGTTACTGCAAGAAAAGATTCTTCAGCAACAGGAACAACATCATATGACTGCAACAACTGAGTATAGTGAAACTCAATTTGTAGTCTTTGATGAAGTGGTGTTGTTGATATTAAACCTTTCTTCACATCTGCTTGCAATTCTCTAATAGGTATTGCTGCTAAGAAGCTTTTTATGTACTCTTTGCATGCTTCTTTCCCTCGGCATACAATTTCTTCTTCCTCTTGCTCGCTTTTTAACGGTTCTTCTGTCTCAACAACAGACTCCAAGTCCTTCCCGTTGATTTGCTGAATCTGTTTGTCATTGTGTTCTAATACATCCGCAACAGTTTGCTGGTCACCAGACACACTTTCTTCTGATGATTGAGTAACATCTGGCATTTTGTATATTACCGTGTTGCTGTTGAATTTCAAGATATATGCTTGATTGCATCCTTCGTAAAGCCTCTCCCCTAGAGTGTCGATGATGCAGTAAGCATCGTCTTCAACTTTGAGGATGAAGAAATGGTCGTTCCAACTGATGATATAAATCCGGGGTTCACCATTAACAGTGTTTTCCTGTCCGGCATTACTAATCTCATCCCAAATGTTATCGAAAGACATGGCCCCTTGGAGAAAATCAAACCTTCCTTCATCCATTCCTTCTGGATGAAAGAAACCGATAAAGGACTTCCCAGGAACCACAGAAAGGGGGCGTATTTTGGCCTGAACGACTGTTTCAAGATCAAAATGCTTGTCGGGGAATCGTTCCCTATATGTTTGGTTTTCGCATAAGTTTCTCCATTCCAATGAACCGTCTCGAATCAAACTATCGAACTGGGACTTTATCGGCATGAGGTCACGATTGTTCTGGAACCAATCAGCAATCACAGCAACTAGAGCTGTACAAGCACTCTCACCTGCTGCACGTTCGCTGCGCTGATCAATTGAGGCAAAGAAGACTTGTGTCTGAAGTTTCATGTGGCCGTCACGGCTCATTACTTCTTTCTGCTCCCAACTCCCAACCGCGAAATTGTCATCCCCAAATTCTGACACAGATGTTCGATTTGCACCTGAATCATCCTCAGGCTTCTGTGACTGGCATAAAGAGTCAAACGTAAGTACTGATAAGTAAAATAACAACAGTGTGCAAGTCCAACAAAAGTTGCAAAAAAGATTAAGAAGTTACTATCATTAAGAGCCAATTTAGATTAAATTCTCAAGAGGCATATGGAATGAAAGACTTCATTCCATATGAAACTTCATGTATGAAGTCTTTCAGAATTGGACTCTTATCACGAATTGGATTCTGAGTTTTTTACAATAACTTCTCTAGTGGTTGAAATTAACTTCTTTATCTCATTTTCTTAGAAGCTCTTTAATTAAACTTCTACATTTGCATCTTTAAGTCTGTAAAGACTTTTTAGTAAATGAAGAACATAAACTTCATTTTATCGAAAAGCTCCCATGAACTTAAAAGCTAATCCAAAGTTCAAACTGAGCCCAATTCCTTACTAAAGTCTAAAACATGGTTAACACATACCAGATAACTAATCAAATTGACCTTCGGTGAATTTATGGGATAACCAACAACCTATGTTTTGTGCCATAAACATGTAGATCATTATGAAAACAATGAAAAGGAACAAGTTCATACCCCGAATGAAATAGATTCATCAGAGCTTAGCTGCCGGCGATCAAAATCAATGTCATCACCACCTTCTTCTCCATATGCCTTCTTTAACAAAGGCTCTCCCTTAGATTTAGGAGATCTGAAACTCAACTTCCTCTTCCTCCAAGGCAATATACTGCGCCTCGAACTTTGCATTACAGGTGGCTCGGAGGAGGAAACAGTAGAATCCTCTTGCTGCAAACTCCCAATGTCCGATTTGTGATTGCTGAAGTAAACCCAATCCTCATCATCACTCTTCACCCTCATGCTGGAATAGAATGATCCGCCAGCGTTTGCAAACGCCAGTTTCCCGTAACTGAACGACTTCCTCACACTTGAATCCTCCTTAACCTCTTCTGAATGTGAATCACCTTCCTCAAAATCATCAAGGGAGTCAGAGTCAAAAGGGTAATTGCACTCACCATCCTCACTCCTTGCAGAGTAATTTCCTTCACTACCCTCTTCCTCGCGGTTAGCTTTTCTTGATTTCCTTGTTGATACAAACTCTGTCAAAATCTTCACTTTTCTAAGACCAGCTTTGATGGTGGAAAGTTCATCTTTCTCTGCTAAATTAGTTTCTCCTGATTGAGCCAAGGGTGATGGAACAGACACCATTGACTTAAGAACAAGCTGACTACTCTCTTGAGAAACTCTTAGCTCCACTAAACTAATTGATATCTGCATACAATCAAAAACAGCTATGATAAAACTATTCCTGTGTAAATTGGTGATATAAAAGATTAAGGGTGTTTTTGGTTTCACGGTAGGAAGAGCCAAAAGTGATTCCAAACACATAAAATTGATTATGACATGTTTGGTTGACGTAGATTGGCATTGATTTTGCCTCTAGATTAGCTTTTGACTCCAGATGTGATTTTAATTTCAAATTTATTGTTGAACTCAATTTTAGCAACCACGGAACCAAACATATCCTAAAACATAGAGTAAAGTTTAATTGTAGATGGAGAGTTGAACGTTGAACATACAGTGAGTGAAAGAGAAGGGTCAACAGAAGAACCACCAGGAACTGTAAGTGGAATGCTCAAATCAAAATCTTTCTGATCAACTACAGATGCAAACTCAGCTAGATTCAAGGAACCAGTTCCAACGACAGGAATCTTAGTCTTTGGCTTCTGATTCAAACCCTGAAATAAAGAACCAATTCAAATAAAATTAAGAAAATAAATTAAAAGAAGAAAATTTTGATAGATTAGAAGAATCTAGAAAGGGGTTGAGAAAAAATACGTTGAAGACGGTGAAAGCGATCTCCCAAGGATGAAACGCATTGTCTTTATTGGAAGAGAGATTACAGAAGGTATGAAACTCTTCATCCCATAAAACGACGTCGTTATGTTCATGAAGAGGGTGAGCTTCACCGGTGAAATTTCTAACGACGGCGTTACGGCGTAGTGAACTAAGAGCGAGTTTAGGACCTTTCCATCTAATTTCAACGGAGAATGCATTATGAGGTAACAGATCGGTGGCACGGAGAGTTTTGATGAGAAGTTTAACCTCGTACTTTCGGGAAATTGGAGGTGGCCATGGTCTCCATTTCATCATCTTGACAACCATGTTTAGTTGGATGTTTGGTTGTTGATATAAAGGGACAATAAGGAAAGAGAGAGGAAGGAGAGAGATTAACAACTATGGATCTTCAAATGGATTTCGGTCTTCTCCTCTTCTCTTCTCTTCTCTTCTTATATATACTAACGCCGTTTTATCACAATTACCGTCTTCTTTTTTTATCATTTCCTTTTCTTTTTTTAAATATTTATCAAAACTATTTCAAATATTCACTTATTTAGCTCTCCCGTACGAGGTTATCTTGGTTTTTTTTTTTCTTAGGAAATTTTAAAATTAGTTAATATTTTGATTTTCAATTCTGTTTCAGTTTTTATTTTATTTTATTCTTATCAAAATTTTAAAATATGGACATGTCGAAATAATTAAAAAGAATATTAAAATTTAATTATTTTTAAATAATATAAAATTTTAATTTAACAATAGTACTTTGAACTGTTTGCAATCACTTTCAAAAAAACAAAAAAAGAACTATTTGGAATAATTATTGCCATCAATTAGGATATCACTCTGCTGCTTTACGCGTAAACCTCATCAAGGATTGCCTTATTAATATACCCTTTCTATCGAGCCTGCATTGTATTATATAAATACAAAAAAACAAAATTTTTAATACAGGATAAAATTCTATAAACAGCTTTTATTAAGGTAAAGGATTAATAGTTACGCAATGAGCTGTATGCAAATTTATTAAACACTGTACTATGTCAATCTTTAGTTTTATATAACTTATTTTTTATTTTATTATCGTTGTGCCTGTTGTTTTTGCTGATTGAGTCATGCATAATTCAAAATCTTGAACCTTAAAGTTTTTCTTTTCTAACGCTTAATGTTAAATATATACTTATTATATGATGGAAAACCTACCAGATTATTGATGTCTTAGTGGTCATCATGCATATGACATTGATTTTCAATTTGTTTTTTTTGGCAATGATTTTCAAATACTTACACATTAATGAAAGTATGAAATGCAGAAAAAGTAAGCTTAGGAGACAAAATGAAATAAAATATACTTTATTTTGTTAAAAAAAAAAAAATTGTTTCAACGAGGTAGACAAGATTGGTCAGGATATTTTGAATGATCGGGAGGAATTAATAAAATTATATTTTTATATTATCTGAATATTATTCTTCTTATATTTTTATTGCAAAATTGTAATAATATTTCAAAATCGATGTTCTTTAAGAAATTGATTTGAATATAATTAAAACGGAACTATTTAATCTACTTTAAGATACTTAATATTAAAATAAAATTTTAATAATTTTAATTTAGAAAAAAAATATTTTAATTTTTGCAATAATTGCATGATTAAGTAATATTTTATTCTATATGTTGAGCATGTGTATAGTTAGATATACAGATTGACCCGCTCTATTTAACTATCTCCGCTTGAACCTACATGTTTAACGGACCGAATTAGTTGTAATATATTGATTTGAAGCTTCCCCGCATTAGTCCCCACTTTAATAGATTGATTTCCTCCCAAAAAACCCACCCCCGTTTCCGTTTTATATTGGGTGTAAAATTTACACATACATTTTCGTTCGCAACAGGTTTGGATTTTCCGTTTGCACCCACACCCATTTATATATATAAAATTATAAATTAAAAAATATATTTATTATAATAACATAATTATTAAATAATAATAATAATAAAAAATATTTTCTATAAAGATAAAATTATAATTTTGAATATTTAAAAAAATATTAAATATATATATAATTTAAAAATTGCAATAATATTACTTAGGAGTGAATGCGGGTGCAAGTGGATATCATCACCCCAAACTCGTCCCCGCCCCTGAATTTTAATGTCGAGGAAAATCCACACTCACATCCGCACCCAATTAAAATAGGTTTTTCCCTCCCAAATCAAACGGATTCGGGTGATTACCCGCGGGTACAAATTTTATTGTCATCAGACCTATCAAGTTGCATCTCAATAAAAAAATCGTATAGGCCTATCAGGCCTAGCAACTTAAATTAATAGAAGTAAATTTTCTTACTATTATTATTTTTTTAGGATTAAGTTTTATACTTTGTGTTAAATCTAAAATTTATTAATGCTTTATGTAACTTAAACACAATTACATACATCCATTTTTGACTTATTTAAATAAGATGTCATATTCTGTAAATTGTCATGTTTAGAAATTAAAATAGAACTTAACTTAAGCTTTGCTTTGGAACTTAGAAGTTAGACTCTAAATCTACTAACAAATCTCTTAAGAAGTGATTATCTTATTTCAAACGATTACATTAAGAAATTAACTATATTCCTCATATGTGAGTTCCTTATCTACTTTATGCCACGTTAAGCCCGACAATGAGAAATGTATACTAACTAAAAGCTAGCTAAAAAACATAAGTGGTGTAAATATATACTTAAATTGGAAATAAAATATAGTTGTTTATTTGATTGATTTCTTCTAATTATGATTAAAACAAATATTTATTGAATGGAGGTTTGGAGCTAAATCTTACCACCCACGACTCTTGGTCAACTATAGATTGTGCCTTAACCGCTCTTTATCTGCTATTTTTGCATAAACATTGTGGGTTGTCTTTAAATGGGCTACTTTTTCCACGTTCGTTCGACTTAGATTAATGTCCGCATGTGTTATTCTTCTATTATCGATATTTAGTGTCTCCCAACAAAGTATGAAACTTGGTTTCTATTGGGTCATTAATGGACCATTATCTTGTGCATAGTATTGGGACAAAGGCCGCTAGTTTTTCTCCACTAAACATATTTTCCTGGTATGTCGATATGGTCTCATGAATATCAAACCTAAAGATGATTTTATTTTGTATGAATTTTAGCACATCGACTTGAGTTACATTCCTCAAAAAGTGCTGCATTAAAATTGCATTTAGTTTAACCTTGTGGTGATGTAGTGCACACATGCATTAATGTCTACTTGTGTTTGTTGTCCTAGAGTTGGACATTCATTCTCTTCCAAATACTTCAAGCAACCATTGTTAGGGTGATAAGTTGGGATTGGTTTAGACATCTTCAAAATGGCACAAATAAATCAATAAACCCATCAACATTAAACACAATTCTCTCAAAATGGTCCCATATTTGTGTTTTCCTTCAGCATGCAACACTGTTTACCTTATGAGATCTTCCTTCCATCCACTTGTGTGTTCATCTGTGATGACTTTTACAACCCAAGAATTTAATGGAATAATACATGGAGTTATTAGACAATGACTACCTTCACCATGTAGCCAAAGAGTATTCCAAATTGGGATACTAGAGTCATCCTAATCCTCCACTAGTATCCCTCCCTTAACATTATTTGGGAGCTAAAGATGTTAAGCCAAACATAACTAGGCTTATGTCCTACGACCTAGTCCAATAAGTTCTCATGTGGGAAATGTTTAGCTTTAAAAATATGAGTTACCATAGTATCCTAGTTAGTCAAGAAATTCAAACCTTGCTTCCATAACATTTCTAAGTTAAAGTTGTGGATGTGTCTTAATCCCATTCCTCCCATTTCTTTCCTCATGACTAGTTTATCCTAATTCATCTATTTGATGCCCTTGTGACTACCATTTTTCATACCCTACCAAAAAGAATTCAACATTTTTGTGATTTCCTCTTCAATGGACTAAGGTAAAAGGAACACATTCATACAATAAGTTGGGATTATCTGAGTTACTTATTTGATAAGTACTTCATTTCTCATTTAAGAGAGAATTTTACTACTCCAATTTTAGATTCTTCGTCATACTCGTTCATTAATGTAGTGGAAAATGGACTTCTTATTTCTCCCTACCATTGACGAGAGGACAAGATATTTACACCCTTCACAAACATTCAGTGACACCAAGAATAATAGAGAGTTCAATCTTTAGATCCTATGGTGTATTCCTGTTGAAGTAAAATATTGATTAATGGATATTAATATCTATGTTGGAAGCATTCGTATAAGTATCGAAGATACTTTACAAAACTCGAGTCTCATTTTTAATAGCTCTAAAAAATAGGAAACTATCATCAACAAAAAGAAAATTGATAATTAAATGGGTTTGCTTACAGACCTTTACTCCATGTAGTCTTCCTTTATGCTCCTCTTGCTTGATAAGTGTGGACAATCCCTTTGCACACAATATGAACAAGTAGGGGATAATGGACAACTTGTTCTCTAAGAGAATAGGGCCTACAACATCATCATTGACAATGATCTATTACTATATGATAGTGACACACATTATAATCCAATTGATCTAGATAAGTTCAAATCTCATGCGAACCATAATGCTAAAGAGGTAGTGCCATTCAACTCTATCATAGGCCTTTCTAATATAAAATTTAAAAGATGATTATTCTCTCCTTCCTCTAGTCTAACATTTCAAGTAATATATTGTTTCAGAAGTAATATGCATGTTATTAGTGATGGATCTTGTGGACACAAATCATGATTGCTCAATAGAAAGGCATTTGAGGAGGAATTTATATAATTTTTTCTCAAGAGTTTTATAGAAGATTTTATACACCACATTGAACAATGAGATGGGCCTAAGGTCCCTCATGGTAGCAGGTGAGACACTATTTGAAATAAGGAAAATATTGGTCTCATTTAGTAGAGTTGGAAGTTTGCCCTCGTGTTACCATCTTCTATATGCATTGGCAACATCCTTGCCACATAAGGACCATAAGCACTTATAAGAAGATAAATTATTTATTTCCAGTTCAGGGGGTTTATCGAAGTGCATATGAAAGATGACTTTCCTAAACTCTTCATTTGTGAATTTCTCTATCAAAATACTATTGCCATCAAGTGATATTCAAGGCTGTAACGCATCCATGTTAGGGTCAATTTCACTAGTACAAGAGCTAAATAGATTCTAAAAGTAATTGCAATCAAGCTGAAAATAATCCATTTGAGATGTGACAATCAGAGGAAATACTGGATACGAGATCAGAGGAAACAATGGGTACGGGATTAGAGCAAACATGTTATTAAAGGATGCAAGTTATCAGAGAAAACAAATTTTGGATGACTATCAGAGGATGCGCACAAACAGAGGATTCATTAATCAAAAGATGTCTTACAATTCATAAGATTATTAACTTTTGTCAGAGCATTGACTTTTCTAGAGGCATTACTTTGTTAGAAGGTTGACTTCTCCAGAGGCATTAACGTTGTTATAGCGTTGACTTTTCCAAAAGTGTTAACTTTATCATAGGATAAATATAAAAGTTTAGAGTCAGACAATCAGATGTTTGATGAAATTATCAAAGGCAGAAGAGTAAAAATTCTTTGTTATGCTTATCAGATGTTGCGGAAGAAGAATTCGTGTCATGCTTATCAGAGGTAGAGGCAGAAGAATTTTTGTTATACTTATGTATTAGAGCCAAAGGAACATAATCTATGTTGGGTTCATCAGAGGCAACTGAGGTACTACTTTGTTCATATCTCAGGGTCAACTGAAGCTTGTTTGGTTGCTTTTGCCTTCGCCTAGTCATCAGGGGATAAACCTTATATAGCGACACATGCTTTGTTTCACTTGTTTCCACAGTATTTCTTTTACTCTTTACTCTAATAGAAGATCCCTAAAGTACTTGTAATCTTGGCTACTTTTAATATTTATTAACATAACTATTATTTTTAATATGCATACTTAGCATATATAGTTAAGAGATAGTTGTTCTTTATTTATATGTATTTGTTAGCATCAAAGCATTAATTAGATGATTCTTTAATGATCTTGATGATTTAAATGATATTTTTGTTAGAAGGATTAGTATAGTTATATGAAAAAATGTGACTAATAATTTTTTTTATGTAAATTGAATTTATCTTTGCATACAAATGACTAATATTTGTTGTATGTCACTATATTTTTTTATTAATCGAAGTGACATTAATGATTATTTTACAATTATTTTTAAAGAGATTTTGATCATCTTAAAGATTCTGGAGATCTCTAATCTTATAAATTGGGCTATAATAAAATATAGTACAATTTTAATAATTAAAAAAATTGGTAAAATAAATTTTAGTCCTCGTAAACATACCAATCTATGTGACACACGCTACACATATCATTCTAGATGATGCATTCTACACATACCAACCTACATGATACATGTCATTTGATTAGATTACAAGAATAAAAGATGTATAGATAACATGTCACATTCACATATTAGACTCAAATATACAATTCGACAACGATAACACAACAACTACAATTCTACTTGTAAAAACAATTCTATTAACATCTATGTCATATTAGATGTAATCGAAATTCATCACAATAGATCAACATATATCAAACCACACAAAGCATAGTTATTCTATAGACTTATATAATTCTTCCATGTATTTCTAAAATCATATATCACAATTTAATTTTACTGTTGAGACAACCATTCCATATTCATTTTCAAAATCATCAGAAATTTATTATTGACACAATCATTTTATATTTATTCAACCAAATATTTTTTTTTTCAAACTCATAAATCAAATAATAAATATTTATCTATAATCGTAAAAATACAATTACTTACAAGTAAGACTATCGAGCATGTACAATTTGCTTCTATATAATACATAACCATCTCTCGAGAAACATATTTGAAAATATTGTTTAATTTCTCTATTTTTTAATCGAAAAAACAACCAACATATTAATACATTTGAAATATATTATTCAATAGTTAAATCAGTTAATATTTCAAATAAATCCAAAAAATTATCATGGCTATTTCCATATTTATAATAACTTTGTTATGAAAAGAATGACATATACTAATGTTTATATTCAATGGTTACATTTCAGCTTTTTATTTTACAATTTTTATTTCAATTTTAAACTATGTTAATATATGATACCAACCTTTCATTTTAATTTTGAACGGTGTATGGCCTGAATTGATTATGCCGATACATATGAGGTAGGATCTTTCGATGATATGACACAAATTGATCATACCGATACATATGAGGTAGGATCTTTCGATGATATGACACAAATTGATCATACCGATGCTTGACCGTAAATGTTTATATTTTAGGATGGTATTAAATTGTTTGATTAGATACATAAAATAAAAAATTATCTTTTTATTTTTAATTTTAATTTATAGAAAATGTTTTTTTATCTACATATAAGTCTTTATACATATGACAGGATATATTTATTATATTTTCACCAAATCTATTTTATTAATATTACTAAAGAATGTGTAGAGTCAATGTTAAATATATTTACAAACAAAAGACAATTTAATAATAATTATGTACAAAATATACACATTAATTATACTACTTATTTTTTTTAATATATATGTGAAACAATGAAAAAGTGCTTATAAAAAAGGACAAAAAATGTATAAAAAAAAAGCAATAATAATTAAACAATAAATAATTTTAAAATAATTAAAAATATATATATTAAATTTAAATTCTTGTCACCACAGAGTCACATACTCTAATGGGCGTATATATGTAGAGAGAAAGTCTTACATGATCATAAATATTTAAACACATACACAAAACTACATATTATTTAATTATTTTAAAACAAATTATTATTTAATTATTTTTGTTTCTACATTTTCTTGTGAGTATGTCAATGTGTGCTAATATTTATGACCAAGTATTTTTCATGTATGCAAATCAACTACTATACTTACAAAAGTCAACTTAAGAAATTAATTACTAAATAATAAATGTAACCGATAATCGATAGACTTTTTTACTTATATTATTTTTTTTTTCTTTGGTAGAGGATACAAGAAAGGATGCCTAATTTGACTTCATGTGAACCACTCACCTCCACTTGTGGCATGTGGATGTCATTGCTTCAAAGTTGGGCTATTCCTTTCTATAGTATTTTTTCTTCATCAAGTAAATAAATGTATTTACTAGACAACCGTTAGATTTAAAATCAGCGTGCCGTCAGATCAATTTTCTTTTGTAAAGTTAACATCAACAGAGTATTGTCTACATGGGACAACTTAGCTTTACAGGTTGTCCTTTTTTTTTGGGTAAAATTACAGGTTGTCTTCAATTCGTTTATTCTTGTTTTAGTACACTTTTTTAAATAACATTTATATGATATATCATATATGAATACGAACTTCTTTTCCTTACAAGTTTTTAGATTATAGTAGCTAGTCTAATTTTTGTTAGAATCTAGCTAGCTATGAAATACACGTTTACATATGTATTAATATAGTAGCTAGTCTAATTTTTGTTAGAGTCTATGAAATACACATTTACATTGGAAAAGGGATGTTTATATTTTGATGTGTTAGTTTAAGAGATAATTTTGTTAATTTAATTTATTGGATTTAAATATTTTGGAGAATAATTCACTTCATTGCATATTAAATATATTTAAAATTACATTTGAATTGTACTTATAAGCAATTATAATCTAAACTTTATTTTTCTAATTCTCTAACTATGGTCAACTTCTAAATTTATTTTAATTTTTCCCTTTTTTGTGATTATTTAATATTTCTTTCATTGAATCACACCAATGCAAGAAAACTGTGCCGAACACGAGTTAAGTATTTTTTTATGAAATATTTTGAATTAAAATTTATACGTGTTTAATTAAATTTGTAAAATGCTTTTAGCATGTTATAAATGCAAAATCTAAAGATTTAAAAAAAAAAATAAGTATCTAATATATAATTTAAAAAGTCATGCGGATTTTAGGGTAGTTGGGAATGTGTAGCTTTGAAATTTAAAGGTACCAGTCCATATATATAGAAGAATGTAATTTAATAATGTCTTTTTATGCTTTTGCGGTTGGATAATCCATCAATTTTTCTTGCAAGTAAATATTTGTATGTTCTACACATTCTATAGCAGTATGTCTAACATTGGCAATATACTTAAATTTTATGTCCAATTAACTATCATATTTTCTAATAAATAACAAATTTACATAGTCTATCTTAAGATAAGCATGATATGACTAGAGTTGTCGGTAAAATTTTAGACTCTTTAATTTTTAATATTAGATTTTTTATTAAAATAATTTTTTAATTCCGATTTATTATTTTATTATTTTTTATAGAATTAAGAG
>JBBPBT010000217.1:3220412-3241947 GCA_037974875.1 Cicer bijugum
AATTGTCAGTTAAAATTAAAATAAATGACCAAATAAAAAAAGATAAACTACTAAAATATTAATTGAAATTAAGTTAAGAAACCGCAAGTGCTATTTAATATATTATTTATCTTATTTCTAGAGACTGGTTAGTTGATCAAAATCATTTATATAAAATATTTGGTTTAAATATAGTTTTAATGTTTGCAAATATATCACTTTTTGATTTTAGTTTCTGTAATTTTTTTTTTAAAAAAAACTTAGTCCCTATAAAATCAAAGACAATTGATTTTGATTTTTAATGTCTAATCAACATTATAAAAAAAGAGTGTCGGAATACGTGACCCTATAAATGCATACCAACACATCATTTTTTATGATATATTAAAAATTAAAAGGTTTAACTGTATATTTGGTCACCCTATTTTATCTGAATCACAAAAATAATCCCTCCATTTTATTTCTTCCTAGTTTTGGTCCCCAAACAGAATTTTGATCAAAAACTTGATGATATATTATTTTTTTTGCACTTATTTAAGCCACACCATGTATCAAGATCTTGTGGTGCAACAATTGTATATGATATCTATGACTATAAATGGTGTGGTGTAGCTTAAAAAATATTATTATTATTTAATATTTAGTATTATTTTATAAAAAAAAATATAAAGAGAAATTAAATGTGGAGTTTATGGGGTTTTGGACAACCTTTGTTCTTCCATGTCATGGCAGTTTGTGAGTTCTTTTTTTTGTAACTTTTAATTTGACGTTAGAGACAAAAACCAATTGCCTCTGATTTTACATAGACTAAATTCAAATAAGAAATATTACGAAAATTAAAATAAAAAAATGACATATTTGTGGTGCTCAACACCGATAAAAGCACATGCATCTCTCCCTCTTTTTTCTCCTTTTGACATACTATTTATATTAATACACACAATTACACAAACACACATATTATAGTTTAATTTTTATAACTACCATCACAAATAATTCATACAATTGTGAGATTTTAAGTTCGAACTTGAAATGTGATATTCAACCTAATAATATCCGCATTTGGTAGGTGAGTTATAAAGTAAGGACACTATTTAATACTAAGAACTAATGAAAATTGTTTATTTTATCATATTTGTGAGGTAAAGTTAAACAATTTAATATAATATATGATTGTGATTGAACGAGAGAGTGTAAAATTCTTACACTATTAGTACATATCCCTTTTATCCATAATTTAATATTTGGTCTTTTATAAAAAATATTATTACACTGTATCATAATAAGTGACATATCGAGAAAACAAAAGAGTATTTCAAAATAAATATTCCTTTTAACTTTTAATATAATATTAATTATATTTTTTCAATTTCCCCTCAACTTAGTACTATATCCATCACTTTCAATTCAATATCTTCAATTTTGCTTTCATAGAAATCATAAATATAATAATATTTGATAAGATTAATTTTTTTAAAAATTTATTCTTTATTTCAATTATATATTTATTAAAACTTGTGTGAAAAAGTCAAATATATTATTCAAAACAACGTCGTACCAAGATAATGAACAAAACAAGTCTCACTAAAACTACGAAATCACAAAAGAAAAATTAAATATGTATAGAAATAATTAATTAGATAAAAGAAAGAAGAAAAAAACGATTAAGATAAGTAACTTCAGAGTAAAATTTAGTTTTAAATCACTCATCTTTGATTATAAAAATAAGGAAAACAAGAGGACAAAAATTTAGAGCGGCGAGTGTTTATTTTAATTTTAGTTTCTTTTGTTTTTCTTAGAAGCCTTTTATGCCTTTTGATGTTTTTGAGTTTCGAAAAATTGTTTCAAAATACATTTATGTCACCGAAGATATTACACTGTTGAGTCACTGACAAATCGCTCTCTTTAAAGGGTTTCACCGGCTCTGCCAAACTGTGCAAGGCAAACTATTAACCACGAAGTCCCTATGATAAAATAGTACAGACAAATTGTATCGGAGCTCTAATGCAATGTAGAAAATCATTGATATGGCGGTTAAAGCCGGACCACTAAAAAATAGAAGGGACTTCAACACAAACTGCTCTAAAATGACAATAGTATTAGAACCTCTAAAAAAATAGAAGGGACAGAAAGAGAGGAGAGAAGGGGCCTGAAAATGCATCAAGCGGGAAAAAAAGAAAGTTAAGAATTGCATCCAACTTTGATATAATTTTTAACTAAAAAATATTTTCTATTTATAGTGGAGTTCTGCAACATATAAGACCAGAAAATGCTGCTTATTTATGTAGGTTGATTGGATAAGCCAAAAAACTAACTCCAAAAATAATGAATTTGTGCGTAACCGCTTCTTTAAGCAAGATTGATACACAAAAATTGGAACAGTGGAGTAAAATTAGGATTGTTGTTGTTGATTTGGTAGGACAAAAAACAAAATTATTATTAGGTTTAAATATATTTTTATTCCTTCTAAATATGTTTCGTTTTGATTTTAGTTCATATTATTTTTTTGTTTGATTTATACTCTTACAAATTCTAATTAAAAAAAAATTACTTTATGAATATTTTTTAGTAAACAAAATGGTGACATGACTAATTTTATATGAAGTGACACACGGTGACTATGTAATTGTTGTTGGCTAGACAATATTAATATTAATATTTAAAATTAAAATTTATTTTATTAACTCATTTAATTATTTAATTAAAAACATAAAACTATTTAATTAATTAATAAACCAATTAAAGAATAAAAACTCAAAAATCTTTATCTTCAACCCCAATTTTTTTAATAAAATTCAACAACCTTCATCTTCGATCCTAATTTCTGCATCTTCAAATCACAAATCGACTTTGTAATCAATGTATTCTTGTTGACTATAGCCTTGTGCGACAAGTCTTGCCTTGATTTTTACTACTTCACATTTTTCATTTAACTTGTTTCTGAAAACCCACTTGATTCCGATAATGTTCTTATTTGGTCTAGTACTAGATCCCAAGCTTCATTTCTCTCAAATTCAAACTCTTCTTGCATTACAAGAATTTATCCATCATCTATCAATGTTTCATCAATAGAGGTAGGCCTAATTGATGAGAGTAAGTCAAACAAAATGGTATCTTTTAGTGATGGTTTGATCCTCAAATGATCACTTGCATTTCCAATTATTAGAGTTTTAGAGTGAGATGACTTGTACTTCCATCCAGATCCTCCTTCTGACTTATCTTGATTGTTTCTGACTTGATTAGATTCATCCTTTGAAGATTTGTCATATTCTTCTAATTTTCTTGTATCATCTAATTTTTCAAGTCCTTTTGCTTTGTTTGCATATGCTTCCTTTGGTTCCAGTAAACATGCACTATCAGCATCTTACTTTGACTTTTCAATGTCAAGTTGTTTGCATCAAATTTAACATGTATAGATTCCTACACCATATGAGTTTCCCTATTAAACACTCTATAAGCCTTAGATCCTTCAAACTATCCAACGAAAGTACACTTTTTGAGATCTAAAATCAATTTTGTCAACGTTTTAGTGTTCAACATATAACAAGAAAAACCAAATTGTTTAAAATAAGAGATGTTATGTTTTTTTATCTTTCCACAATTTATATGGTGCTTTATTCAATATAGATCTAATTAAGACTCTATTTTAAATGTAACATGCAATATTAATTGCTTCATCCCAAAAGTGTTTTACAACATTCACATCATTTAACATAGTTCTGACCATTTCTTAGAGTGGTCTATTCTTTCTTTCTACAACTTCATTTTGTTGGGGTGTTCTAGGAGAGGAGAAGTTATGAGAGATTACATTCTCATCATAAAAACTTTCAAATAACTTGTTTTCAATCCTTCTCCATGATCACTTGTAATTGTTACAATCTTAAGACCATTTTCATTAATGATTTGTTTACAAAATGTGATAAACATTTTGTATGATTCATCCATACTTCTTAAGAATTTTACCCATGTCCACCTAGTGTAATCATCTACTATGACAAATCCATATTTCTTTCCACTTAGAGAGGTTGTTTTCACTGGCCCAAAGAGATCTATATGTAATAGCTCAAGGGAACTTGAGGTAGAGATTGAGTTCTTAGAGGTAAAAGAATTATTTGTTTGTTTTCTTTTTTGACAAGTTTCACACATAATTTTAGTTTTGTAACTAAACTTAGGTAGACCTCTCACTAGTTGAAGTTTATTCAAGTTTGAAATTAATCTAAGGTTTGCATGACATAATCTTTTGTATCAAATTAGTTTATCACTGACATAAGACACTTAACCTCTTGTTTCTCCAGACTAAACAGATTTATCTTATAAATATTGTTTTGCCTCTGACCTGTAAAGAGTATAGATCCATCATTTTGACATATTTTCTTGCATGTTTTTTAATTGAACATGATATCATAATTATTATTACTTAACTGACTAATACTTAATAAATTATGCTTAAGACCTCTAACAAATGAGATATCTTTAATAGACGGGGAAGTACCATTACCAAGTGTACCTTAACCAACGATAAGACCTTTTTGCTTTCCTCCAAAAATTATTGTGTCTCATCTGTTCAATGTTAGTTCTTTGAACATAGACATTTCTCTCGTCATATGTTGCGAGCATCCATTGTTCAGGTACCATGATTGGTGTTTTAACTTGATTGCTAAGGATATCTGCAACAAAGCCATTTTGTTCTTAGGTACCCAAATTTGGTTTGGTCCCGTTTTGTTAGTCTTGAAAGGTTTCTTGTCTTTCCTTGTATTTAACACGAGATAAGATAATTTGGAGTGACCTTTGTTAGAGCAAACAATACACAAGATATCAAAGAGAATAAGTTTAGGTTCAGTTACAGTTTCTTCAAATCATATACTTATTTTATCATTTCTACTAACTCCATATATCATAGAAGCATATTTGTTTCTTTCCATACCATTAGCAAGAAAATCTTGAAATACTTCTTCATGCTTATCAGAGTTACATGTGATATTTTCAATTGATGTTGAACTATGATTATTTTTCAGAATTAAATTTTCAGCCTAAAGTTCAACAATATCAGTTTTCACAACTGCATTTTCTATTTTAAATTCAATAATATATGTTTTTAGGGTTACAATTGTTGTTTTAAATTCAATAATTTAATTCTTTAACACATTAATTTTTTCAAATTACAAGAAGAATTTCACAAACACTTGTATTCCTTCTATAATAATTTATCCGATAAATATTTTAAAATTAATCGTTGAATTAAAAGGTATTATCATATATGCAAATTTTAACATTAATTTATAATTATTCCTATGGGAACGAAATTCATTAAGATTATAGATTAAAGTAAAAATTTATATATATCACTTATATGGTAGTAACTTTCAATTCAAAGATTGAGTTTACATAATATTTATTCAATATATAAAGTTATTAAATCGGTATAATTGTTAGTTTCACCAACTTAACCAACTCGGTGAAACTGACCCGGATCAACCATATAAAGAGGTTTAAGCTCGATGGATGAGTTATTTTATAATATGACAAATATATTCCAAACAGACACCATTACCTTCAATGAAATAAGTTTATATATCATAATATTATACAATCATCGTCCAACACATTATTCAGTAAGTAAATACCCTTTTCATTCTCCATCCAAATTCATTTATCCCCCTCATTAAAATTACCCTTAACTTCTACTTCTAATTCCACTTTAAATTGTAACTCTAACTCCTTTTTGCACTTACACAATTTCATTCTCCACCTCAACCTCCACTCCCATTTTTATCTACCCAATATCTCAAATCACACACCTTAGAGACTCTATCCAATGATAGTGAGAACCTACTAAGTCTCCTTGTAAAACTTCCTCCTCCGAACCACTCATCCTCCCAAATATAAGTACATCTTTCATTCCTTACTTTTGTTAACGCTCCTTCAAACCAATAGAATTAAAATAGACATCCCTCTACCACATAGACATCTTTCTTTTTCTTCTAACATCACTCACGTCCTCTCTAAAGAAATACAAAATATATAATCAATTAGATCATACTTAAAAATTAGATTGCAAAAAAAAAAAATTCAAATCAACTAAATGATTTATAAATTGAACATATTTAAAACAAATTAATTAACTAAACTTAATAAAAAAGTTTGTTTTCGAAATTTGTTTTTTTCAACAAAATATAAAATATTGAAACTTTTTTTTTAAATCAATTTTTTTGGAATTTTTTCTCTTTTTTTTCTAAAAAATTTTCAAAAAATAATCGAAACTTTTTTACTTCTATTTTTCTCAAAAAAAATTTGTCAAAAGAATTTTGCCCAAATTTTTTTTAATAAATAATCAAAACTAATTTTAATTAAACTTATTCAAAATATTAAACTGATTTATATTTATAAATCAATTCCAAACCGTTTAAAATTAAACTTGATTCGTAAGTGATTTAGAAGAATTGAATCAAATCGTTAATATAATACAATTCAATGTAGTTTTTACACCATAAAAACCTAATTATCTCCATATACTTACTCTTAAGACAACTACACCAAAAATTATTTTTAGAGACCTCATTCTCCAACTCCTTTTCCCAAAAGAACCATATCAAAGACTCTTAAATGTTTTATACATAACCTCCCCAAATTACTTATTAATTGAAACTTTATCCTCATTTGAAGCAGTTTATTTTCTTAGATTAAATGTATTAGAACAACGTGAACCGCGATATACAATCATTTTTGTAATCATAAACTCACACGTCTTTTTGGAATGAGATGTAGACATATGTAAATTAAGATGATTTATATCACAATGATAAATCAAAATATCAAATTGAATAAATCAAAGCTTCGTTGTGTTTATTGTGTATCTAATTATACAAAATATAACTTTTGAAGAAAATAGTAATTAGTTGATTTTTGTGTTTATCTTTCTGCGATGTCTAAAAAAAACTAAATTTTGTTGCTTCAATTTCTCCAAAAAAGAGTCTTAGAATTTGGTTGTTAGAGTTATGTGGCTGTAGTTTCTGTCGTGATTGTGATGATTGCAGTCCTCTTAAAAGGATTCATGGAAGTCACTAATGACAACGATGGAGTCAAGTCAAAGAATGTGAAAAATATCAAAATTAAGAAAGAGTGAGAATCAAGTTTCATACATTTTGGACATGGATTTAATATTTTTTATCTTCAATGGTTACATTTCAATTTTACTAATGTACTATACATTTTACATTCGAAATTTATTGTTAAATATCATGCAACTTCAAAGGATTTATGAAGACTACAGTTGTCAAAATGAACAATTTTAAAAGATTCATGACTAACATATAAATTCAAAGATAAAAGATAATTATAATTTGTATGTGTATTATAATTGTTTTTTGTAATAGAAAAATTATTTATCTTTAGTATTTAAGCTTTAACAAGTAATACTAAAATAAAAGATATTTTGCCACTACTTAAAAATTCGTCTTTAATGCTAGTGTCAATAAATGAAATGTATGAGAATTGTAATAATAGACTCTCACGTCTTTTTAGAACAAAATGTAGGCATACATAGGTTAGGATGATATGAAACTGAATAAATCGAAGGATCGTTAGGTTTATTGTTATGCAATTATACAAAATATAACTTTTTGAATTAAGTAGTAATTAGTTGATAATATTTTCTCCTACCAAAACCTGATTATAACACCCTAATAAAATCCAAAGCAAAGGAAACCCCTTTTTCAATAGCATGTGTAAACTCTACTCATATCAACATAGACAGATAAACAAAAAATCAGTCTAGTAGAACATAAGGGTTTAACATATAACAAATGGGAGACAATTGAACATGAACATTTATTATGATCGAAGCTTTCTCAATAACCATTTCTTTCTCAAATTAGCATCCAACGCCAGAAACATCCTCGCTCTTCTCTCGTCTTCCAAAAAGTCACATGCGTCTAATATCAAATCGTCATCCATGTCCGGTATAGCCTGAAGCACAGTCATAACGTTACCTACAGAAAAATTATCTTCTTTCTTTGTTTTCTTGGTTAGAGATGTAACTGCAACCGCCATATGTTTCAATGCTAGTGACATTCCTTCATTGTAGTTTCTTGCCTTCTTAGGCAATTTCATTGTCGATGGCGTTTTAGTTTGATGTCTTTTTCGATCACCAGAAACATTTTTTCCAACACTCATAAGCAATGTTTCTTTATCTTCATTTCCTAGAGGCGGAGTTTCTCTGGTCGAGTTCTTTCCACTGCCTTCGTTTTCTGCATTGAGGGGAGGTTGAGCTTCTATGGTAAAATTATTTTCACCACCTATATTCAATGCTGCATGATTGAGAGGCTGAGTAATAGTATCTCTGGTAAAATTATTTTCCCCACTTAGATTCAATGCTGCATTATGGAGAGGCTGAGTAATAGTATGTGTGGACAGTGTGGTAAAATTATTTTCACCACCTAGATTCAACGCTGCATTTGAGAGAGGCTGAGTAATAGCATCTGTGGTAAAACTATTTTCACCACCTAGATTCAATGTTGCATTAGGAAGATGCTGAGTAACAGTATATCGCGTAAAGCTATTTTCACCATTTATACCAAATGCTGCTTCTGGGAGAGGCTGAGCAACGGTCTCTCTGGTAAAATTATTTTCACCACCTATATGCAATGCTGCATCATTGAGAGGCTGAGTAATAGTATCTCCGGTAAAATTATTTTCCCCATATATATGCAATGCTGCATAAGTTAGAGGCTGAGAAATTGTATCACTAGTAAAATTATTTTCACCACCTATAGGCAATGCTGCATTAGGGAGAGGTTGAGTATCTCTTGTAAAATTTCTTTCATCACCTGTAAGCAATGTTTCTTTAGGGAGCGGCTGAGTATCTACAGTAAAATTATTATTTTCACTTTCACCACCTACATGCAATGATGCATTAGGATCTTGGACAGAGTTCTTTCCGCTACAAGATCTCCTTTCGAGATTTGGCTTGCAATCTGTAGTAGCTTCATCACGACATACAATGCTCATTCCAGAATAAAAAGGCATGCTTTTAGTTTTGTACAGCCGGAACTTGTGGTTTGCCTGCAATCATGAGTAGGCGATTGTAGTAGAAAATAGAAAGAGTTCTGTTATTTTGATACACACATTTTGACAATAAATTTCGACAACAATTTGTGTGGTTAACACAATTCAAATATGTGGTTAATTACGTTCAGTACATGGTTAATGAATATTACAAAATATTGAAACTCATTAACCATCATTGAACACAATTAACCATGATTTCGAAAGTCATTAACCACTATTTTAAGGAGTATATTTGAACACAAATCGCAGTTAATGTCTTGTTATATTCATTAAATCATCCACTGAGCCTAATTAATCACATATTTGAACTGCATTAAGTATTTAAATTATTATCAAAATGTGTTTTATATTTGTGTTAAAATATCATTTTTGAAATAGAAACTAAAAAAATGAAATAAAAATGACCAACAGTGCTTCATACCCTTATGCATTTTTGCCAAACTTGGTCATCAGCTACAACCTTGTGTTGTTTCTTATCCCAACTGAAGCCTTCTTTGCCAAGGAGGACATTTATAGAGCCATAATGCCTCCTTAGGACATTGAAACGGTTTTTCAACACAACCTTCCCATAGTGACATCCAAATCTATCATTAAACAACTCTGCCATGTCTCCCCATGCTTGCCTCGTAAATGTACGGTCAATCTTGTTCCCTTTACGCACCTGGTCCAACATAAGTTCAACAAAAACTCGGTCCATCATTGGAGACCAGTCGATTTTACTTTGACTAGTAGTAGGGGGAGTCTGACCATCCAGTCCTTTACTGGTGCTAGTAGGGTCATCCAGTTCTTTTGAAGTATTTTCTGAGTAAAAGTTAAAACCGTTCAAAAATTAATAAACATGATTACAGTATATGTATGGATTGGTGGAGAAAAGTACAAGAAGTTTCGCTATACAATACTACCTTCGTCTCTAAATATAGGACCCTCTTGAGATTTTTCTTTGTTCCTTTTTATAAGATCCATTTCAAATTTTCAATTGTATTAATTATTTCTTTGCCAACATACTCTTAATTATGTTACATCTTTTTCTGCAATTCTAGTAAATGCTCTCATGAAAACATAAGCTAATTCTTTCTCATGAAGGGTATACTTGTAAAACAATAACAAAGGTCAATAAATTTAATACTACAAACAACTTTCTTAATTCACATGATTTAGTCAATTGAGTCTTATATTTAGGGACGGAAGTAGTAGTTTAATGAACAATGCAATTGATTTTACCTTCATATTCAAAACCTTCGTCAAAACATGAAAGGCTGTATCTCCCATCAGCAACTGCATGGCCATAGATTATGCATAGATCATTATAACATGGAACAACTTTCTTTTTGAAAGCTTTGGCATCAGGGTGGACCTGCACGCACACAAACATGCTAATTGTAATCGAAAGATTCATTTGTGCTTTTGAAATATTTGACGACAATACAATAATATGAACCTTAATATACTCTTCCCATGTTTTATCATCAGCTGTGATCATGTTTAGTGTCCCATCCCACTTGAATCCATTTTGACTAACAATCGTTTTTATTTCATAGTAGAGCTTCTTGAATCGTTTGTAACGATTCTTCAACACATCGACATCAAACTTGAACCCAAATTTGTTGTTGAATTGTTCGGTCATGTCTGCCCAGGCTAATCTGGTAAACACTTTTCCAGTTCTGTTGCCTCTGTGAACATGGGACAGCATAAGCTCAAGAAAATATTGGTCTTGAGATGGAGTCCAATTCGCCCTTGAGTTGTCCAAATTAATCAATGAATCATCCGCCATTTCATTACCTGTAACTCAAATAAATTGGTATCTAAAATATCTGGAGATATTTTCCTGATCTATGGCAAAACACAGAAACAAACACCCATCAATAAAAAAAACATCCAGGGAAACACTGTCAGATATATTAGGAACCTATGAAACACTGACAAAGATATCGGCACCAGACTGGACCGGCAATAATTTTAAAAACTAGAAGTAATTAAATGTAACCACATTGCCGATGTCACACTGACACATGCAGGACACCATACATGCCTTCAATTTGAGGTGTCAGTGTTACATAAGTACATAGGATACTCAAGTGCACAGCCGCTAGTACAACGAAATCTACCTTGCTCAACTAGATCCATTGCTGGTACAAATGTCAAACAAACTAAAAAGCAAACTTGTTGTCACATGCATACCAAGTTAAGCATCCTTATAGCCAACCTGACCATACAAAAAATCCAACTTAACAAAGAATATACAGTGTAAAATATCTCACACACACAATATGTTGCAGATATTATAGAAGTAAGCTCCAAAGAGCAAAATTTTCATACTACATCTCAATTCATTTTCTATATCTCACACACACAACTAAAAGGGAGAAGATATACTATGCATGTTTAACAGCATAGCATATAGATAAACGCAGTAGTTAAAAAAATTAATGGCCTTACTAACGATGGTAAACTCGACCTCTAAAATTGGCCTTTTTTTTCATCAGAAAGCTTTAACGAGGAGAAAAGAAGGAGAGGTAGATCTTCTTCAAGGTCACAGCATACAACTTACCTCAAGAATTAATTATTAGCAAGAAAAAAAAAGTTTTGTCAATCTGTTTAGCTATGCAAGTTTAGCCAAGTGAAGCAGAGACTCCGACACAGACACTTGATACAACACAAACACAAATACATCCACACCACTAATGTAAGGGCGACGCGACGACACTCCTAATCCCAAAGGTGTCTGCATACTCCAAGCCCCAATTTGTATAATGGAATTACAATTTTACACGATTAAGTCAAATTATAACAATGCTTAGTCCAAATTGATTGGTATCTCAATACTGGGAACACACATCATAATAACGTTAACCCTAACTCAGTGTCCTGGCTCAAGAATTCTATAAATGTTAGAAATAGAGAAAATTCAGAAAGGAGAGAAATTATAAGTTGCAGTTATATAGTATTGTTACAATTGCAGAATTACATGAACCCCAATTCGTTCCTTTTCCTTAGAAATCAATTTGAATTCATAATAATAATAATTAAAATTGAAAGTGTTTTGATGACTTTAGGTTATAAAAAGTTGGAATATTTAGAGGAAAATAGACAAGGTGTAATTAAAAATAAGATAAATTTGGACATTGATGAAAGGGGAAATGATGGAACCCTAATTGAGTGTTTGGATGGTGAGGAAAATAAAAAGAATGAATAATAAGAAAAAGAAAAGAAGAAAAGTAATTGAGACTTACAAAGAAGCAAAAACAAACAGCGGCGTTAGTGAAATGAGAAGGAAGGAAGGAGGAGAGGTGGTGAGTAAGCCAAATAGACAAATGTTACGTTTTGGTAAAGCTCTTGTTTGGTTGGGTTGGATCCACTCCTCTTCTCTTTTCTTTCCTGCAAAATTTTTATATTTATTTTAAAGGTTAATTACTCATACATTTGTTGAGAAAAATACTACCTGTATAAAATAATCTTTTACGAACTATTTTTTTTCAATAGAATTTTACATTAACAATAAATAGAAAAGTTAAATATATAAATAAGAATGTCAACTTTTATATAAATATATATAAAAGAATATCAACTAGACTCATAATGGTTGAATACCTACAAATAATATTTATAAAAGATACAATAAAAAATTAACATTATAGATGCATATATCGAAACAAAAATAAGTATAAATGCAAGTATGGATACCAATGATATATATACATATATATATATATATATATATATTACAAAAATGTCAACAAATATATATCTATTTTACTATGATTAAAATATTTAGACAATCAATTTGAATATATAAATAAAATCACAATAAAAGTTAGTTAAAGTTCTCTCTAGAAAGTCTAATAACCTGCCTTAGAATTGAGGAGGAATCCCGAAAGCAAGACCAGAAAGATGAAGTTTTTTTTGTGGCAAATAACAAGAAAAAAAAATTCATCGGAGCAGTTTTAAAGCCAAACGACAAACAACTAAAGAATCAGAACCGCAATTTAAAAACCAACAACAAGACTAGGAACCCTCCAAAGGTCCCAATAACAAGGCATCAACCACCTCCTGGAAATGGTCTTCACCCACTTTTTCTCTGTTTTCATTGTGGGAAGGAGGGTCATATGGCACACAAGTGTAGAAGCAAGCCTGACCCTTATAATCAGGCTAAACTGACTGAAGAGCAACTCATTGTTATGATCGTTCTATGTTTAAAACATACACTACTGCTGAAGATAAAAGGTGTTGTTGGGAGATTCCCACACTACTAATGGTATTGGTGTTGGAGATGTGGAACTAATATTCACCTATGGGAAGACCTTAATTCTAAAGGATGTCATGCACACTCTAGAAATAAGGAAGAATCTGGTTTCTGGGTTTCTTCTCAACAAGGTAGGGTTTACTCAATCTATAGGGGCATATTTGTACACCATTTCTAAAAATGATATATTTATTGGGAAAGGGTACGCCATTGATGGCATGTTTAAATTAAATGTTGAATTCAATAAAATGTCTCATTCTGATTACATGTTGTTTGATTTTAATATTTGACATGCTAGACTATGTCATATGAACACACGCGTAGTTTCAAACTTAAGTAACCTAGGTTTAATTCCAAAGTTATCTTTAAAGGATTTTGAAAAATGTGATTTCTGCAGTCAAACTAAAATAACAAAGAGTTCACTTAAAATAGTAGTTGGAGAATCTGAACCTTTAGACTTAATACACTCTGATATATGTGAACTAGATGGGACGTTAACCAGAAATGGAAAGCGTTATTTCATCATTTTTATTGATGATTGCTCTGATTACACTTTTGTATATCTAATGAAAAATAAAAGTGAAGCGTTTGACATGTTTAAGATCTTTGTAACTGAAATTGAAAATCAATTTAGTAAAAAGATTAAGAGGTTTCGTAATGATAGAGGAACAAAGTATGATTATAGTTTATTTAATGAGTTTTATAAAACCCAAGAAATTATACATGAGACTATTGCACCATAATCACCTGAAATGAATGGTAAAGTTGAAAGAAAAAAATAGAACACTTAGTGAACTAGTTGTTGCTATTATGCTTAACTTTGGTGCTGCATCTCACTGTTGGGGAAAAATTATTTTAATTGTTTTATATGTTTTGAATAGAGTACCTAATTCTAAAAACAAAGCATCTCTTTATGAGATTACGAAGAAAAGACAACATAATTTGTCTTATCTTCGAACAGGGATTGTTTGACTTATGTCAAAATCCCCGATTTCAAGCGAATTAAACTCACTACTAGAGCCTATGAATGTGTATTTAATGGATATGCATTAAACAGTAAAGTGTATAGGTTCTACGACCTAAATGCAAAAGTAATCATAGAATCAAAGATGTTGACTTCTCTGAAAATAAATTCCCTTTCAAATCAAGAAATAGTGAGGGCAGCGAACCTAGTCAAGTTCCTGTGACAAGAAGCACTAAAAGCAACAACCAAGGCGAAATAGAAACTCGAAGAAGTAAGAGAGTTAGAGTTGCTTAAGATTATGGACCTGAATATATGGCCTATAACTTAGAAGAGGATCTTGTAAATCTAAAAGAAGTTTTGTCATCATTGGATGCAAATTTATGGCAAAAAGCTATAAATGATGAAATGGATTCTCTGGAGTCTAACAAGACCTGACGTTCAGTAGATGTGCCTCCCAGTGGCAAACCAATAGGTTGAAAATGGATCCTGAAAAAGAAACTAAAACCCGATGGAATTGTTGATAAATACAAGGCATGCCTTGTAGCCAAAGGTTTTAGACAAAGAGAAAATATAAATTTCTTAGACACTTTTTCACCAGTCACTAGAATAACATCCCTTAGGGTGCTCATATCACTTCCGGCTATTCATAACCTGGTGATGCACCAGGTGGATGTTAAAAAAACTTTTTTAAATGGTGACATGGAAGCAGAAATTTATATTGAACAACCTGAAGGTTTTGTAATTCATGGACAAGAAGACATGGTCTGTAAGTTAGATAAGTCATTGTATGATATTAAACAAGCTCCTAAGCAATGGCATAAAAAATTTGATAATTTGATTATATCGAATGAGTTTAAAGTGAATGAAAGTGACAAATGTATTTACTATAAAGTTGAAAATGGCATTTGCACTATCATATGTCTCTATGTAGACGACTTACTCATATTTGGTTAAAACATTCATGCTGTAAATAATGTGAAATCTTTGTTTTGTAACAACTTTGATATAAAAGACCTCGGAAAAGCAAATGTAATCCTTGGAATCAAGATTACTAGGTCAAAAAAGGGAATTTCTTTGGATCAATTTCACTATATTGAAAAAAATTCTAAAGAAATATAGTTACTTTGACTATAAATCTATTTTCAAACCATATGATCCAAGTGTGAAACTTTTCAAGAACACTGAATTTGCGAACATCATTGGCAGCCTCAGGTATACCAATGATTGTACTAGACTTGACATAGCCTACATCGTAGGATTGTTGTGCAGATTTACTAGTAAACCTAGTATAGAGCATTGAAACACTATCGAAAAAGTCATGAGATACATTAAAAGGACCACGAGTCTCAGATTATATTATCAAAGGTTTCCTATTGTCTTGTTTAACGAAACTTTCGAAAGTTTCATTATTTATGGGCGGTATAAAACCCGAAAACTAGACTTTGGGCCCTTGGATGATTGTCAATTGCAGACAAAAGCATATAAAAAATTGTTAAATGAGTGGATTTGGGTAAGAATTATTCTAAGTAGTAACTTGGATACTAACCAACTAAAGCAAAATGTCGCAAAGGTTGGTGCATGTGTCGTCACTTCAACACCGAATTTGGAAGCAGGAAAATAATAATGATAAGGGTACTAGCTCTAAAAGGGACCTACCAAAAAGTGTGTCGATTCACAACGAGAATACGCACCAAATTCGAAATAGTGAAGATGCTAAAAATCCTTATAATGATGCAAATAAGGACATCAACATAAAAAATAACATAAGCAAGAAAAAGACCAAGATCTCAAAACGAAATAATTCGAAGGCTTTATAAACTTCTTCGCAGGCTGTTATGAATTGTTAGGGTTTGGAACTGCAAGGGAGCAAGAGTGTGAAATTTTCCCACTCTCATTTAAGATTGTATGAAGATTTACAATATTAATTTTATTGACTTACTTTAAACTCACATCAGTTATGGTTGCTCTGAAGATGTGATTCAAAAAATTGGTTTACATGGTGGTATTTGTATGGAGGCAAATGATTTTTAATGCGATATTTGGTGTCTTTGAAGAATAATTGTCCTTGTGTCTTTGTTATTGCAACATCCAAGTATTATTCATCTTCAAGTTAATAGTGGGACTCCTTTTTCATGAGTCATTTCTATTGTTTATGCTAGTCCACAAGTTGGCCTTAGACAAGAAGTTTGGGAAGAGCTTTGCAACTTCCATACTTCTTATGAGGGACCCTAGTGTGGGAGGTGATTTTAATCAAGTTTTGTGTGAGGTGTTCTCTGATTGTATAAATGATTGTCTAACTCATGGTTCTTGGTTTTTCAAGATCTCCTTTCACTTAGACGAGAGGCCAACTTAGTGAGCGACTTGACATATTTTTGTCTAATGCAGGTTGGTGCGAATTATTTCATAATTAAGATTTATATAAAGATTTTTATTTCAAAAGAAGTCATGTATAAAGTTAACAATTAATTTCAAAAAAATGTTAAATTTTTTTTTTAAAATTTTATTTTGTTCTTATTCAAATGAATTTGTGTTTAATTTAATAATTATTTTTTTTGTTTTATTTCTATTAATATCATTAAATCAAATAAATATTTGTGTGATCCAATATAGTTTCGAATTATTTAAATACTTAAGTTTATTATTTCATGATTAAATATTAAAGATCCTTAATTCTTTACATTTGAAAAAATTATATTTAATACATTTCAAGTTACAAAAATTTAAATTTTCGCGGAGGAATTTATTATAATATTCGTAACATACTTGCAAACAAATTATTTAAAAGTTTTAAAGTTGAAGGACAACAAAACATACTCCATTTCGACAGTGACTAAATTTTTTTACTGGATAACTTTATAAGAATTAAAAGTTGTATTTTATATGAACTAAAATTAAAAGGTTGACTTTTTGTAGTGACTAAAAGCATTGATTTTAACCTATAACCACTTGATTGTGACTGTCATAGTAAAAATAAATACACATTAAACTTGACACACAATATAAAAATTAAACTCTTATTTAATATTTATTAAATTTAAAGTTGTGTTTCGAGTTTTTTTTTTTATAACTAACACATGATATTTATTCATTGAAATAGGTACAAATTACAACGATCGAGAACAATGCAATTCAAAGTTACCAGAAAAAAATAATATGTGAACAAACTCACAACATTCAGGTTAATAGTATAAAACGCAAAATGACAACAAATGTGAGAAAGCCGACAAAAATACTAAATTGAGTTGTCTAGAATACACATGTTATGTAGGTGTAACATCAACGACGTCAAATGCATTGATTAAATCTGCATTGGATCAAATAATATCGAACTTAGATGAGGAACAACACAACATTGTGCTCATATGGCAAAATTACGGGGAAAAAATAAAGAAGAAAAATTAAATATAAGTGAAAAATACTTATTTAAACAAAAGGAAGAAGTAAAAAACGAGTTACATATATGCCTAAAAATGGCTTTAAACTATTCATCTCCAATTGATAAAGAAGAAGAGATCAGAAGAAAGAGGAAAGTAGTGGGGGTGGCAACTACGCTATACTTGGAGCTATTGAATTGAACTCCTTAATATAATATGAAAAAATTAGGAAAAACATATGTGCATTTTCTTATGTGTTTGGAAAGCTATGTTCGTCGATATTAGGCAGTGGACTTATTAGGCAGTGTTTGGAAAGCTATGTTCGTCGATATTAGGCAGTGTTTGGAAAGCTATGTTCGTCGATAGCTTCCCTTATATGAAGGTTTCTAGGCTTGAGTAACATCCTCACCTAATGAAATGACATTGATCAAATATAGGACAAGAAGACAAGGAATGTGGAAAATCTGCAAGGATGAATTAAAATTACATATTTGGTCAACAAGTGAAACTATCATGGAGTGAAAATAGCTTCTTGTAAGTAAGTGTTGCACATGTTAATTTACTGATAATAATTTGTTATCACCCTATATATGTTTGCAACTACTAGAACTTAAGACTGAGTTTTGATATCAACTTTCCCACGACCCAAAAACCTACATTGCGTTTGGAGCATGGACTGATACACCTAGTCCAACAAGCTTATCAACCAACTCACAAAGAAGAAATTAAGCAGTTTGTTAAAATAACTATTACTTCTAAACAATAATATTTGGCAAAATTTTGATAGAATATCATCTGTAACTTCAACATTTTTAAATATCCAAATCATGTTGAAACGTATAATATCCAACCAACATTTCAAAGGGAAAAATCTAAAAGTTCAATACATCCTAAAATAATCTTCTAGACACAACTCAAAATAGCTGCAAAATACACAAAACTCAAAAGGTACATGACAAAAAGGATTGTTGATCAAGGAGGCCTACCAAAAGAGTAAATGAGACTTGAATCTACTAGCAACTTGATACTTAACTACTTGTGAATCTAGAAAAAATTTAAGGGGTAAGCCACAAAATTTTATTGAGGAAACAACAATCATCGTCGACCATAAGGGAAGCACAATCAATTACATCTAACAAGTAACTCTCTCTAATCAAAATTATATAAATATGGACACCTGCCCCACTAACAATTACATAATTATAACAACGGTTTCCAAAATACACATTTGATAATCATATTCATCGCAACTTATGAAAAATATGTATTCAAATGTACATCATTTTAAAATTTATATCTAATAAATAAGTCAAATTAGAAACCTATTGTATAACAAAAAAATCATGATAGTAAACAAATGATGAGAAAGAAAAATTTGAAATGTTTGTTTCCCATTTTTTTCCTAAATAAATATTTTCAAGATTTTAAAAAATTAGTGTAGAGTTTTGTTAACCATAAATAACTATAAAAAGCCCGTAAAATCTATTCTAAAACACCAAAATCAACTTTTAAACAACACTACATAATAAAAACAGTGCATTTCACTCTCTCTCACACACATATCTCTCTCATCTCTTTCTCTACCCTCCTTCGTCTCCTCTCCTCTCTATTTACTATCTATCTTTACTTTTGATTTGGTCTCATAAACTTACTTTTTTATTTGTGTCTTTTTTATTTTATTTTATTTTAAAAAAAAATTAATGAAATAGTGTGTTTCACTCTCTCCTGAAGGTGCAAACACGAGAATTGTGGTTTTATTGTGTTTGACAAAGTTGATAACATTTTTTATTATTTGATTAAACTGATTCAGACTTGGTGATTTACTTTGAGTAGAAGCAATAACAAAATTAAGGAGCGCAAGAATATAGTGACACAAATAATTTATCATGATTCACAACTAACTTGGCTACCTCGAGTCCCTTCACTTAAAAGATTTAATCCACGAATTCAACAACTTGAATTACATAGCATATGACCCTCCAAGTCAGTATTCTCAAACAACTTGACAACTTCAGACTTTTGAGGAACACACACCTTGACTCTATCAACCAAGTCTTCTCCACACAATCTAACAATCTCATATTATTGAAGACACACTAACATCACTATCAGGTTTGAATGTAAAGGTTTGGAACTTGAATAGTTGCTTCTAACAAGTTGATTATAACAATGACTATCACACTATAAGAAAAACACTTAGAAAATATTTTTCATTCAAACAAGTGTTTCTCTCTTTGAACTCTAAGTTGACTTTGAAATTTTGAGCTTGAGTTCTTATACTCTTTTATGATTTTTCAATGATCTCCTTCTTCAACATTGAATATCTTTTTATAGATAAAATTATAGCTTTAATTTACTATTTGTTTAATTCTAAATTGTAACTTCATTCCTAGCTTGGTCAATAATGATCTTATTCAAAAATAATTTTGAACATGATAATTTTTTATAATACATTCTTTAGCCAATTCTTTATTTCTATATCAAATATGAGCAGTTCTTCTAGATTGATTATGTTTGTATTTTATTCACACTTAGTTTGTAAAATTTTTATATTGATATTGTTCATATTTTATTCAGATTAAATTTGTAAATTCTTCATATTGATAGTGTTCATATTTTGTTCAGATTGAGTTTGTAAATTCTTTAGATTGATGTTGTTCGTATATTGTTAAGATTGAGTTTGTAAATTCTAGAGATCGATAGATTTTGATTAAATTTTCTTGTAAATAATTCATATCTTCTTGTGGTAAATATTGATCAAAGATTATTGTAAATAATTCATATCTTCTTGTGATAAATCTTGATCAAGTCTACTTGTAATTAATTCATATCTTCTTGTAGACAAATCTTGATCAAATCTTCTTGTAAATAATTTATATTTTCTTGTAGATAAATCTTGATCAAACCTTCTTCAAATCTTTACCATATCGTTTATTAAATTTGGTCAAATATTTTCTTCAATTATAAATCTGAATAAAATCTTATTTTAGATTATCTTCAAAAATATAAATTTTCTTCATACTTTGCGAAGCCAAATATATTGTTATTATAAAATACTTGTGTTAACATCAAAACTCTACCTATAAAAACCTTCCAACTTCTCTCTATCTTTTTCCCATCTTTCTCGCCTTTTGCTCTACCGTCTCTCTTTTCCTTCTCTTCCATGGCTCTATCCCTTTATTTATCCTCTCTCCCCTCTCTCTATCTCTATCTGTATTTATCTCTATCTCTATTTTACATATATTAGATGTAAATCTTTAGACTATTAATAACTTTTAAATAGGTTATAAACTAAAATAGTAGTTATTAAGTTTTCAAACTAATATAATTATTGTAAATAGGTGGTATTTCCATTAAAGTTTTCTGACTAATGAAATAATTTAAATACAAAAAATTTATTAATTCGAAGACTTAGATTTAATTTTCTTTTTAATTCAAAAATCTATTTAATTAATTTTTTTAAATGATTTAGAAATCTGTAGAATAATTATATGCTCAATTTACTCCAGTAACAAAATACAACCAATATTTGCTTTTTATATTTTTGGATAAACTGACCAATATTTTCTATTTAAAATAAAACCTGCAAATGACATTTTTTTCTTACGCCACTGGTGATGGAGTTTGTTATCTATAATTTATTATTTTATTGGATTCCTCCTCTAACTTATGTTACACGAAAGAAAATTGCATCCCCTAATTCTTAAGTAACTATAATATATCCTTCAGATAAAATATTATATAAAAATTAGTGTAAATAGTTAGCTAAATTAAAGATATATAGTAAAACATTATTTTGACTAAAAAAATTATAAAAGCCACAGCTTTTAAAAAGAAACCATATATAATGTATAATCATTTTTAACATAAAATACATTGACTTTTTTTTAGAGAATAATATATAATGACTTG
>JBBPBT010000217.1:3243093-3257533 GCA_037974875.1 Cicer bijugum
TTTATTTATTTTTAATGAAAGAGTGGTTGATTGCATTATCGAGATGGTTACAATCCAACTCTATTTTTTATTATATAATATTTTGAATTATATAATAAAAATAAAATAAAAACAATAAATAAATAGTTAAAAATAATAATTATTGATTAATAATACATAATTCATTACAAATTATTACAAAATTACAAAAGTGAAGCAGAGATATTAGTAATATTTGGACGATAGCTTTAATTATGATTGAAAAACATATTTTAGACACTTTATTTCCAATATCTATTTTAGTTCTAATGTGAGAATTATTTAGACGACTTTTCTTAAATCTCTTTATTTTGAGAATTTTTTTATGACATTTCAAGATTAATACACAATATCATCTTCATGTCAAGTCAATTATGCGTTAAAATTAATTACATATTTTTATTTTGTTATTTTTATTTATAGTTATTTTACATTTATTTTAATCTATAACCCATTAAACATTAAAGCTATCTATATGTTTTTTTTGTTATATTATCTTTATTTACATCACATTTTTTCTTTATTATTTTTAACTGCAATGTATTACATTAAGTGTATCCATGTTGAAGATCAACAAGTTGACCTCTATCGATTCTCGAGGCAAATATGCACGTAAGATTGATCTTGAAAAACCTCTTGTCCCTTTCATTATGATATGAGGCTATAAAATCATGTTGGAATACGAGAGTCTACATGCTATATGCCTCACATGTGGTAAATATGGGTACAAAGCTAATGGATGCACATTTGATTCAGAATAATTCACGGGCTTTATCATCCTCTTCGCAAGTTGCAGTCTTTTTAGCAAAAAAGAAAGATGCATTGAATATGTTATAACAAAATAATATTCTTGAATGCCAACGTCCTACTAATATAACTGCACTTGAGGTTTTCTCGATGGATTCTTATGTGGTGCAACTTGATGCAGAAACTTTAGCTTTTATAGCTAAATTAAGAAACATGAAACCTCCCATGTACAAGCTACATATTTATCTAAATCTACTCATATGGAGCTAGAAAATAAGGTGAATACTGACACTACACTTGAAGGACATAAGGATGTTACACCGAAAAATCACACAAAACCCTTTATGAATTGTTTGATTTGGAACTGTAGGGGAGCAGAAACACAAAATTTTCCCACTCTCATTCGTGATAGTATGATGATTTACAATATTAATTTTAATGCTTTACTTGAAACCCGCATTAGTGGTGCTTTCTCGGAAGATGTGATTCGAAAAATAAGTTTACATGGCAGTAATTGGTGTATTTGAAGAATATTTGTCCTCTTATCTGTGTTATTGCAATGTCCAAGTATTGTATTCATCTTCATGTTAGTTGTGGGATTGCTTTTTCATGGGTTATTTTTATTGTTTATGCTAGCGCTCAAGTTGGCCTTAGGCAAGAAGTTTGAGAGAAGCTTCACAACTTCCATACTTCTTACCAGGGGCCCTGGTGTGGGAGGTGATTTCAACTCTATTATCTCCTCAAATGAAAAGCATAATGGCTTTCATGTTAATCAAGCTTTGTGGGAGGTGTTCTTTGATTGCATAAGTGATTGTCAACTCATGAATCTTGGTTTTTAAGGATCTCCTTTCACTTGGACGAGAGGCCAACTCAGTGAGTGACTGACATATTTTTGTGTAATGCGGGTTGGTGCGAATTATTCCTGACTAGTAATGTGACACATTTTCATTTTCATATCCCTTCGTCAAATCATTGTGACTTTTGGTTTTGCACTCATTTGCATATAGAAGGCAATGGTACAAGCTTATTTAAGTTCATTGAGGCTTGTGTTGATCACCCTGACTTCAAAAACCAGATCTCTAGTTCTTGGAAAAAATTGCTAACTGGAGTCAAAACATCAAGAGTACTACAAAAAGCCTCAAAATTTGTAACAAAGACGTCCATATTCAAAAGAAAACAACGAATACTTATAAAGGGAATTAATCGAGTTATTCAAACCAACTTGAATGATTTACATGATATTATGAGGAATAAGCTTTAGGAATAGTACAACACTATTATTCACTATGAAGAGGCTTATTGTACCAACAGTCCCACAACAAGTGGATTGCTCTTGGTGACCGGAATTCTAAATGCTTTCATGTGTCAACTTTGAAGCACGAAAGGCGCAATAGGATTGTCACTCTTAAGGATTAAAATGATGAGGACCAGCTACAACATGTAATGGAGTTATACAATATACTTTACTCTTCTAACATGAAGTTGGAGGGCTCTTTTCACACAACTACTATCTTCCTTATGATAAAGCTTAGTGACTTTGGAGGAAACTAAGAGTGATTTTTTTTAGTATGAGAGTTTCAAATCCCCAAGTCCCTGATGGATTCCACCATTTTTTCTTTAAAAGTAACTGGGATTTGGTTGGTGACTCTCTCCATAGACTTATCCTATAGTACTTTAATGATCCTATGAAGATAGGGACAATGAACCAAACCCTCCTTACTCTTATTCCAAATTTTGAAGACCCTGTGAAGATATCATACTTTATCCTAATTGCTTTGTGTAATGTGGCCTACAAAGTCTTCACTAAGGCGGTAGCTCAAAGATTGAGGAACATTCTCCCCTATGTGGTAGACCATACTTAAAAAGTTTCGTTCTTGAGCGATCTACGATGGATAATATCATAGTGCTTCAAGAATGCATCCACTTTATGAATAATATGAAATGAAAAATGTGCTATATATATGATAATAAACCTTGATTTGGAAAAGGCTTGCAATAGATTGAAGTGGAACCTTATCTATGATATGCGAATCCTAGACACTCCTCCAACTCTAAATAATTTGATTGAACATTGTATCTCTTCTTCTTCCATGCACATAAATTGGAATGAAGGCCAAACAAATTCTTTTGTATCGTCCCGGGGACTTAGACAAAGAGATCCAATTTCCCCTTATCTTTTTGTGCTTGCCTTAGAAATACTGGGACATATAATTTCTTACTTAGTTAGCTCAAATGTTTGGAAACCTCTTATGTTTTATTTTTTATTTTTTATTTTTTTATAGATAATGTTGTCTTGATTGCTGAAGCCTCTATGGAGCAAGCTCATCTTGTGCGTGAGATCTTATAGGAATTTTGCGTGAATTCTGGCCAAAAAATAAACCTTAATAAATTCAAAGTATTCTTTTGTACTAATATTATGATAGAAATGTGACTAAAATCAGTGTTGCTTTGGAGATCAAAGCTACAAATGATATTGGAAATTACTTAGGAGTCCCTCTTCTTCATAAGAGGATTTCAATGAACAACTACTCTTGTATTCTAGAGCGTATGAGAGAAAAACTTACTAGTTGGAAGACTAATAACTTGTCTTTTGCTGGTAGGACTTCTCTTGTCCAATCTTCTCTCTTTTGCATCACTTCAAACCATGTTGGTTTTAGGAATAATTTCTTCATCATATTTTGATGATAACGATGGTACTTTGTGAGAATGATTTATTACACTAATGATTTCATTGAGTGTGCAATAAATAGAACTAGGAAATGATATCAAAGGAAGTGAAGATGTTAAAAGAAATTAAGACATCAAAGGAAACAAAATCACCAAAGTGAGGTCAAGTTAGAGGAAGTCAACACAACATTCAAACTCTAGATATTACACACGCTGTTGTATGCGTGCATCTGCCTCTGAAGGTTTGCCTCTAAAGTGTTTGCCCAGTGTGCCTCTAAAGCTTTTGTGTGTCTGCCTTTGAAGACTGAATCATGCCTTTGTTTAGCGTGCCTCTGAAGTATGTCTTTAAAGCACCTACTGCAGTAACTCTGAAGCTTCTATTCGAGTTGTCTCTAAAGCTCAAGTTTAACTCCCTCTGAAGACTGCAACTTGCTCCAAGATGTTGTCTCTGTTACGCAACATGCTCTAAAGATGGTACAAGGTGATATTGCCCATGCCACTAATTGTAAGTCATGCAGTTCTTCCTCTGTCTTTGCCTCTGACTACCTGGACCAAGCAACACGACATCTAACTGATGATCAAGTTATGTTTTGATGAAAAAGGTTAGCACTTTGACAATGAATGAGTTGTTTCAAGATTTTGATGGTCAAAGAACAAATTTTAATATGTTCTCACTACTCATAAACAAGAATATGAAAGGGTGAAATATTTTCAAGCGATATCTAAACATTCTCCCACAAAATCATTCTCGAAGATTTGATTGAAGATTCACTTTGGAATTAATAAATCTTCGACGTTCATATTCTCAAACCATATCCATCAAAGTTTATTTTTTTTGAAGATCTTTATTGACCTCGCACAAGAAAGATAGGGTCAGAAGATGCAATGAGAATTATTTTCAAGCGCTATATGAACAATCTCACACATAATCATTGTAGAAGATTTGATTGAAGATTTGTTTTGGAATTAATCATGCTTCATCTGTCATATTCCCAAACCATATCTATTAGTGTGTATTTTATGTGAAGATCTCTAGTGACCCCGCACAAGAAAGATACAGTCAGAAGATTCAAGGAGAATTATCTTCAGGTGTTATCTAGACATTCTCACACATAATCATTTAGAAGATTTAGTTGAAGATTCGTTTTGGAATTAATCAAACTTCAATGATTATATTATCAAATCATATCTATCAAGATTCGTTTTGGTTACTTTGACAACCTAGATGCATGAAATGTTCTTTTTGCTGAAGCTTGAACTCTTCTCCATGTGTTCGGATGGTTCAAAATATGGACTTAAAAAATCTCATTAAAAACAATTCTAAATCTTTTATCAAGATGACGAGATGTGTGTCGACTACGCCTTCAAACGTCTTAAAAAAGATGCACTCATATTTGTCTATTAATTGTAAATGATTAATTTCATTTTCTTCTTCCAATTAATAATATAACTTTATTTCTATAAAAAAAAGGCTTAATTGCACTTTTAGTCCTCCTATTATAGGTGAAAATTGAAAGTAGTCCCCCTATTTTATTTGTCTCCAGTTTTAGTCCCCAAACAGAATTTGAGGCCAAATCATGATGAGTTGTCATTTTTTAATGACATGTCAATAAATAGGTGACGTGACAGACACTTACGTGGAATAAACTTATTATTATATTATTTCTGATTAAAAAATATAATTTTTATTTTCAAAAATTATTTTAATAATTGTGAAATATTTTTAAAAATATAATTAAATTGTTAAAATTAAATTAAATTAAAATAAAATTAAAATAAAATTGCAGAACCCTAAAGCTCCATCATCATCACAATCCACAAAGAACAAACTTGGAAATAGGAAAAACCAAACTTGTAAAACAAAGAAGACAAACAGTAAGCAAATAATGAGAAAACAAAGTAACCACCTTCCATTTAATCTCAACGTTTGAACTCTTCATCTTCTTGGCATTCAGAGGCTCCTTAGACAAATCAAAGCTAGCCCCTTTCATCCTCAACTCTTGAACACACCTACCAACACCTCTACTATCATTCCTCTCCCTTTGTAACTGTTCCCAAACCTTCCAATACCTTTGCAATTTCACTTGAACCAAAAACACAAACACAAGTGAAGTGCAAAGTGACACCATGGAAGGAACCCACCAAATCTTACAAACAGCGTTTAATAATGTTAATAATAAAACAAAGCAAAAACTCTGAATCCCAAGAAGATGAAGAGTTCAAGCGTTGAGATTAAATGGAAGGTGGTTACTTTGTTTTCTCATTATTTGCTTATTGTTTGTCTTCTTTATTTTACAGGTTTGGTTTTTTCTATTTCCAAGTTTGTTCTTTGGGTTGTGATGATGATGGAGCTTTAAGGTTCTGTTTAGGGTTTTGTAATTTTATTTTAATTTAATTTTAACAATTTAATTATATTTTTTAAAATATTTTACAATTATTAAAATGATTTTTGAAAATAAAAATTATATTTTTTAATAAAAAATAATATAATAATAAGTTTATTCCACGTAAGCGTCTGCCATGTCACATATTTATTGACACATCATTAAAAAATGACAACTGATTTGGCCTCAAATTCTGTTTAGAGACTAAAACTGGGACAAACAAAATAGGGGGACTACTTTCAATTTTCACTTATAATAGGGGGACCAAAAGTGCAAATAAGCCAAAAAAAAAAAAAAAACTATTTTCATATAGAAAAATATCAATAAAAAATATATATTTGGCTCGTCTTTATCCTCTTTTTGACTAACAAAAATCTTCTTCCTTTTTTTAAAATTTTTTATTTTATTTTATTTTATTTTATTTTATTTTATTTTATTTTACATTTTCATGTGAATACTAGTTTCCGTTTTGATAATATTAAATATAATATTTTTTCTTTTCATTTTCTGTCGTTCCATCATAGTAGTTGAGCGTGTGACTTTAGTTGGGTCCATTGAAGAGTAGATTGGTTATTGGTTACATCACCTGAATGAATCTATCTTCAGTTTTATTATTTTATCACCGTTTCAGATCTTCCTTTTCTTGATTCTACATTCTTCTCTTCAAAATCACTACTCCATAGTAAGATTTTTCATCTTTTGTTATTCCATTTTATTTCTTTCAGCTCCTTCATTCTCTGCATGTTGTGTTTATTATTAACTTCAACACTAGATTTTTGTTTTCACTTTCTCAATTTTATTGGTGCAATGGTTGTAATTCAAATGGGTATGTTATTGTGAATGTTTAATGGCTTTTCTTTCATTGTTTTTGGATATTTATACGCTACATTAATTACAATGTATGAAGGTGAATTTACCAAGAACTGCAATTGCTTAGTCTAATAGAGGCAACCCTTTTGTGGCCATTTTTCAAAACAATTAGGGGAGGAGGAATTATTATTAATTAAAGTGACACTAATTGCCTCTCGTTAGGAACAAATTTTGGTCAGACTTTGCTTTCCTCCCGGTCAAATTTTCAAATTACTAGGTCCCATTCTCTTGAGAACTAGAGGGTTAAGAAACAAAAATGAACTTGTCAATTTACAGCCTGAGGGATTTTGAACTCGTCTCTTGAGGTCAAACTCTTACCACTGAGGTGACACTTCATGGACTTTTCTGACCAATTAAACACAAACAATTTGTTGTATTTAATTAAGCATGATTGATGTGATGAGAATATAATTATGTTTGAATGGTTAATCTTGTTTAATTGGATTTGTATTGTGGTAAATTTAGGATGAGTTTGGGAATCCTATGAATCATTGGTACTTATGCCTGAAATGACTTTTTGAGAAAAGGCTTATTCCTTTTTTTCAAAAGAGATGCAAAGATGGAGAAGAAACAAAAGATTGTGCAGTATAGGGAGAAGCTGGATAGGACCCTTGTCTCACCTGATCTTACAAATGTTGAGATACTCAAAAAGCTTGTCAAAAGTCAACTCCTACCTTCATCAGAACTAGAAGATGAAGGTGATAACATTCTTTAATTTCTTTTGGAGTAAATAGTTAATGGATTTAATTCATATGCATTGATGGTGTAAATATTTTTTACATGGTCAGAAAATCATAATCATTCGATCTTTAAAATAGTTTGACTTTTATTATATTTAACTAAAAAGTCATACAAATGGTGGTTTATGATTGGTTGAAACTGTAAAAAGTTTTTACACGGTCAGTGTATCAAAATTATTTTCATAGTTAATTTGGCGTCTAAATGTGTGAGGTGTTGTCATTACACTATCTAAAGGTATTGAAATTGCAAAACGTTCCCAAGTTGTCTTCTGTTAGTAGTTTATGGACCAAGCTGGTTAACAGAAGACATATTTGATGACTGAACCAACTACGAAATACACGTTCTAAGACCATATTGACCAACAAAATACACATTTTGGGATGTTTTTGTAGTTTTGATACATTCGTGGACTATAGTGATAATGTTCATACGTTCACAGACCAAAATGATTATTTACTCTTTCTTTTGAAATCATTTAGGAAGAACCAGTATTAGCTCAGTGGAACAGTTATTTATGTTGCTTAGCTTTGTCTTCTTTGTTTTTGTAATTGTATGCTTGGTTTTGTACAGGATATAAGGAGAAATTAGTAGAACATAAGACTGCAGAGGTATCTAACTTTCTTGATATGTTGAGGAGTGCTTCAGATGATCATGGAAGGTCTAATGCATCACACACTGATTGGAAAGTATGATATCCACCCTCTGGAATCTGCAGTTTTACAGTGTTTTGTTTTTTTGATAAACTGTTTTTTTTCATATATATGTGATCTTCTATTCAGTTAGATCCTGAACCATTTTGTTTTGAATGTCTAAATGATAACTTTCTTTCATAGAAATCAAGAGTTTGCAATTGATGTACCTCGTTGGCTTTTATGTCGGACACAGTTGTGTCAAATAGGCGCTATTGCGCTATAGCATAGCGGAATTTGCAATATGTTAGAGTCCAAAATGTTGTCAGATAACTGCTACTACGGCACTATAAGATTATAACATAGCAGAATTGGAACAAACCACTATTTTCCATGATCCGCAATTAAGAACACTGGTCAAATACTGCTCTATGTTTAAAATTCAAATGGACTAAAGCAACTTCATGTGACATCTGTAACCTGATAATGTTAAGCTTTAGGATGAAGATGCTTGATTTTTTGTGATGAAAGTATCGATTCATAGTTGATAATTTTACTTTTTCCAAAATAGTTAAAACAGGATAGCGAAGAATTTCGTGTTATGTATCGTGAAGGACCAGAGGGAACTCCCTTTCATACGCTGCTAGTGGAAGGCTTTGTAGATGGACCTGTTGATGTTTGTAAGTCACTCTGTGAAGCAATGAAAACTGCATCAGCCTTTTTATCGACAAAACTACAAACACCATATTATTGATGTCAACTTGCAAAGTTGAAATAGTTATTTTCATCATTACAGGTTTATGTATCTCATGGCAGACCTCCCTTTACCAAAAATGGTGAGAATTATTTTGTGTAACACGTTCCTTTAGTTTTCTGTATTAGGTTCAATGTTTTGACTTGTAACACTTGATGAAACAGAAACAGAACTGCTTTTATTTTGGTGTCTTTTCGGGTGCTGAGAATGTGTCTGGTGTCTGATATGATATGTGTCGGTGTCCGGCACTGACACAACACCAACATGTGATTACATATTCAATAAATTCATTTTTTCAAATTATTACTAGTTTTGGAGTATCAGTGTCGTGTTTGGTGTGAGTGGTTGATTGGTTGCGCTTCATACTTATGCATACATTTGATTTGCAATTTTTGTTATCTGGTGGTTCTAAAAGCTATTTTATACCTTGGAAATGCCTTTGAGATGAAGTAATTTTATCGCTTTAAAAATGTAACTGATACTTCTAGCTAACACCCTTTTAAAAATGTTCATGTAGGTGGCCTCAGTCTAATATTCCTACTTTCAAAATCTTGTCATCTGAATGTTTACAGAAGGTCCAGATTGGGGAACAAATATCACTAGTGAGGTTTGTGCTGCCTGCACTAACTAAAAATACAACTTTTCAAGGTTTTAATTTTTAAATTCTGACTTTGCTCTGAATTTTGGAAGAAAGGATGAAGGTTTCATGGCCTCTGTCTTTGAGGGAAGCTGTAGTGCACTACTATATGTTTGAATACTTTCAAGATGACTTAATTGTTGTTCTTACGAATTCGGTAATCATCTTTACCTTTCTTTGCCTTTTCATTTTAGAGAAAGTTGATTACAGACTAGAATGAAGTTTTCGAGAAATTTGTGCTTAATTTTGCTTGAAGGTCCCTGAGTCGAAGAGTGTCATGGTGGGGACCCTTTCTGGTTTAAATAATGAGGCGATTCCGGAAGCGAAGGATGTCGTGAGGGTTGGTTTAGTGGGAGGCTTTGCTTTGCAAAAGTTGACGTCTGAAAGAAGTTACTTTCGGTGAGTTTTAGCCTTTTAGGTGTACTCGAACATAACAACTATGTACTGGAAAAAGAAAACAAAGAATATAAAGAATTTACTTGAATGGAGTTATGAAATATACTTGACATAGATGTAGTGTAATGAAAAGGGTACCACAAACAAAATGGATTTTTTATATGTATAGAATATGTTATTTGTGTATTTGTTGTGTGTCAAACAAGATCACACATCTTCTATTTATAATGAGTTTAAAATAATTACATTCAAATACAATAATTACATTCAAATACTAGGAACTTGTATTTGACTAAAAGTTCTACCATTGAACCTAGGAAATTGTGCAATCAAAGAATAAATCTTACTTTGAATTCTAACACTCCTCTTCAAGCTGGAGCATACATATCATATGCACCAAGCTTTTTACATATAGATTCAACTCGAGGACCCCTAAGTGACTTAGTGAATATGTCAGCCAATTGATCATTTGATCCAACAAAATTAGTTGTGATTTCTCCGGAAAGAACTTTGTCTCTTACGAAATGACAATCAATTTCTATGTGTTTTGTTCTCTCATGGAAGACCGGATTGGAAGCAATATGAAGTGCAGCTTGGTTATCACAAATTAGTTTCATTATGTTGACATCTCCTAACTTGAGTTGTTTGAGTAATTGTTTTAGCCATGTAAGTTCACAAGTTGTTGCAGCCATAGCACGATATTCTGCTTCTGCACTCGATCTTGCGACTATGTTTTGCTTCTTGCTCCGCCACGATATCAAATTACCTCCAACAAGGACACAGTACCTAGAAGTGGATCTTCTATCTGATGGTGACCCTGCCCAATCAGCATCAGAGTAGCCAACAACATCGATATTACCCTTGTCTTCATAAAGCAATCCTTTGCCTGGTGCATTCTTGATATATCTAAGAATATGAATCACAACATTCCAATGACTATCACATGGAGCATTCAAAAATTGACTGACTACACTTACAACAAATGTAATATCAGACCTAGTTACTGTAAGATAATTAAGTTTGCCAACAAGTCTTCGATATCTACCAGGGTCTTGCAATGGCTCCCCCTGGCCTGGTAGGAACTTGACATTGGGATCCAAAGGAGTATCACGCGGGCGACAATCAAGCATGCCTGTTTCTTCAAGTATATCAAGTGCATATTTTCGTTGAGTAATTGCTATACCTGTCTTAGACTGAGCAACCTCAATCCCCAAAAAATATTTTAGCGGCCCCAAATCTTTAGTCTGAAAGTTTTGAGATAAATGTTGTTTGAGCTGATGAATGCCAACCTGGTCATTACCTGTGATGATGATGTCGTCGACATAGACAAGCAGGTAGATGCAAGTGGTTGGTGAAGAGTGCAAGAAGAAAATTGAGTAATCGGCTTCGCATCTAGTCATACCATACTCCTGGAGCACGGTACTAAACCTCCCAAACCAAGCACGGGGAGATTGTTTCAGGCCATATAGAGATCGACGTAATCGACATACCAAGTTAGAGGAACCGCTAACAGTGAAGCCTGGTGGTTGTGTCATATACACCTCCTCTTGTAACTCTCCATGCAGGAAGGCATTTTTTATGTCTAATTGATGAAGTGGCCAGTGGTGAATAGCAGCTATGGCAAGAAAAAGTCGAACGGATGCGATTTTGGCAACCGGAGAAAAGGTATCCCCATAGTCAAGACCAAAGATTTGTGTGTACCCTTTTGCCACAAGACGAGCTTTTAAGCGATCAATCTTTCCATCAGGCCCAACTTTGACTGTATAGACCCAGCGATACCCCACTGTGGTTTTGCCATCAGGTAAAGGTACTAAATCCCATGTCCCATTGGAGCGCAAAGCAGCCATTTCATCTATCATTGCTTGTCGCCAGCCAGGATCAGACATAGCTTCACATGTAGTTTTCGGAATAAACACAACATCCAAGGAAGCCACAAAAGCATAATAGGATGTAGATAATTGATTATAATTCAAATGACAAGCATATATAGGATTAGGATTTCAAGATGACCTGTTACCTTTACGCAGAGCAATGGGTAGCTCTGGTGTAGGATGCGGAGAGTGAGAGTTAGGTAGAGTAGGGGATGAGTCTTGAGGAGCAGGTGGTGGACGGGGTCTCCGTCGCTAGGTGCGTAGGGTGGTGCTAGAGACAAGGGTGGGAATGGAGACAGGGGTGGGTGCAATGGGGAGATTAAGGACCTCTGGAGAGAGATTGTGACTGACCAGAATCATTGAACTCTTTTGCAGTAGAGAGAAAGAAGGGGCGAGTCTCAAAGAAACTAACATCGGCAGAGACAAAGTATCGTCGAAGATCTGGGGAATAGCACCGATAACCTTTCTGCAGACGAGAGTAGCCGAGAAAAAGACACTTAAGGGATTTTGCAGCCAACTTATCTTTCCCTGGAGTAAGGTCATGAACAAAACATGTGCACCCGAAAATGCGGAGTGGTGTACAGAGGAAGGCATGCGGTTGATTAAGTAGCAAGCTGTGAGAATTGCATCTCCCCAAAAACGAGGAGGTACATTATTGTGAAGGAGCATGGTACGAGCCGTTTCCACTAAGTGTCGGTTCTTTCTCTCAGCGACACCGTTTTGTTGAGGGGTATGAGCACACGAAGTTTGATGGAGGATACCCTGTGAAGTCAAAAAAGATTGAAAAGACGTAGACAAATATTCACGAGCGTTATCACTTTGCAATATTTTTGTCTGAGTACCAAATTGTGTGTTTATTTCTGAGCAAAAGGTTTGAAAAATTGAGAAAACATCTGAGCGGTTTTTCATTAAAATATCCAAGTGCATCGAGAAAAATCATCAATAAAAGTAACAAAATATTGAAAACCGAAACATGAAACAACACGACTCGGACCCCAAATATCAGAATGAACTAAAGCAAAAGGAGACGCAGCTCTTTTATTGACTCTATCAGGAAATAAACTCCTAGTATGTTTCCCGAACTGACATGACTCACACTTTAAGGTAGACACTTTTGACAGACTCGGAACCATAAGATGCAACTTTTGAAGGCTAGGATGGCCCAAACGTTGATGAATAATATGTGGAGACTCGATAGCGGAACATGCAATAGGCGCTGTAGGTGCCGAAAGATAATATAGGCCTTGAGACTCATGCCCTACTCCAATCGTCGTCCCAGTACTCTGATCCTGCTCAAGAACATAACTATTAGCAAATGTAACAGAGTAAGGTAAGGTACGAGTGAGTTTACTGATGGATATTAAGTTAAATGGACAATCAGGGACATAAAGCACAGAGTCCAACGAGAGTTTGGGTAGGGGATTTGCTCGGCCAATACCATGACATTTGGTTTGTGACCCATTAGCCAAAGTAATATTAGGTAGTGCGTCCATATAAGTCAAACATGAGAAAAGCAATTTATTACCAGACATATGATCAGAGGCGCCTGAGTCAAGTATCCAAGGTCCAAGTGAAGAAGATTGTGTAGCAAAGGCAATAGGATTACCGGTCTGAGCAACAGAGGCAACTTGTGTGGTAGTTTGCATTTGCGCCTTTAGCTTGATGTACTCATTATATTCTGTGGTAGAAAGCGTGACTTGATCACTTGTGTCAAGGGTCTCAATTTGAGCAACATTAGCGACTCTAGGCTACAGTTGATTAGCTTTGGTGCGACATTGTGCTTCAACGTGACCGAAACGGTTGCAATAGCTGCATCGAGTTCGACCACGATTATGTCCACGCCCTCCTCCTCTGCCACCTCGTTGATAAGAGTTATAGACGAGTGCAGTAGATTCAACTGGCACATTGAGAGAAGCAAGGGCTGGAGCAAGAGCTAAAGGGGCCGAAAGGCGCAGTAATTGTTCACAAAAAGTTTCATATGAGAGAACAGTAGCACTAGATAGAATTTGGTTGCGAACTGAATCAAGATCTGGTGTAAGACACGCAAGGGCCAAAACCATAAAGAACTTTCCACGTTGTTCAGCATGTGCTTCGGCACTGTCAGTATAGGGCATAAGTGCATCAAAGTCAGCAATCCATTTCTTGTTTCTTCATTAAAATAAGATTAGAGACTACATTATATAAACGATTAACGTCATTGGAGTATGTCTTCTTCGCCTTTCCCCAAACATCATAACATGTTTTAAACGAGCAAAATTGAGATTGAAGTTTGACATCGATTGAAAACCAAAGAACGCTGCATAGAGAGGCATCAATCTGTTTCCAATTATCTTGATCTTTGGCAGCGACATCCTTGGACTGTTTGAGCAAATGGTCTTTACGACCTTGTCCTTGGAACCAAAGTTCAACGGCTGCTGCCCATCCTACGTAATTGGCTGCACCTACCAATTTTTCGCACGGAATCAAAGGAAGCGTAGTGAAACTGAACACGGAAGAGGAGGCAGCAGCAGATCCGGTGTTGGACATGATGATCAAAGTTAGGTGAAAGAGAAGAAAGGATGTTGAAAAATCACCGAAAGTTGAAAAAGGAAAGGACCTCGGAATGTGCCGTAAGGCCCTGAGCGACGACTGGCTTTGAAAAATTTGGTGGCCAGATGTGTCACCGTGTTTGCTGGAGTTTGGCAGCCCAAAAATAAATAAAAAAAAAAAAAAAAAAAAAAAAAAAA
>JBBPBT010000217.1:3257583-3274191 GCA_037974875.1 Cicer bijugum
CAAAAAAAAAAAAAAAAAAAAAAAAAAAAAAAAAAGAAAGTCACCGTGTTCGCCGGAGGATTGCGCGGTGGTCTGTGGTGGTGGGTTGCGCTAGAATAATATACGCACAGCTGGAATAGAAAAGCACAGCTGGAACGCAGAATTTTGAAGAGGAAAAAAAATATATATATATAAGGGTTATGGCATAGTTGGAAAAGGCAGAGCAGCCCTAGGATGAATCTGCTCTGATACCATATAGAATATGTTATTTGTGTATTTGTTGTGTGTCAAACAAGATCACACATCTTCTCTTTATAATGAGTTTAAAATAATTACATTCAAATACAATAATTACATTCAAATACTAGGAACTTGTATTTGACTAGAAGTTCTACCATTGAACCTAGGAAATTGTGCAGTCAAAGAATAAATCATACTTTGAATTCTAACAATATGCAATCCTAATTCAATAACTCATGTTTTGTAGGACAATAACAAATATTGATGTAAAGCTGGATTTTGTTCCTCCGTCCATGATAAACTTTATTTCAAGGCAGCTCATCAGCAACGGTTTCAGACTTTATCAGAAGGTTACATATTCTTTTCATGTATACTTCTTTGACATTCAACATTTTTTTGTTAATATGTTATATTCTATAATCTATTCTTTAATTATTATCATTAGATTACTATTACTTGTTTTTAGTAAAATAGTTCTTTTGTTAGATGAAAAGAAAGATTACTAAGAAAAGAAGGTAAGGTATTTTCCTTAAACAAAGCATTTGTTAAGAGTCTCACATCAGATGTGTTTGAAAATATGTTTATAAGTTGGAGGCATCCCTCACCTTACAAACCAAATATTAAGAGCATCAAAAGGAAAGTTTTAGAACACATTAACAACAGAAACAACCAAAGCCTTTTGTGACTTCCCACTAGGTGAAGTTAGCTACATAGATTAAACGACGCTAAAATGCCTTATCATTAATCATGTCTAATGACAAATCATTAAATTCCATATAATTGTTAATGCTTTAGCCTATAGTTTTCTTCCAATGATTCTAAAGATTTTCTCCATACATCCCAAGACCATCTAAATCAAGATATTCCATATTTTCTATGATAGGTGTTAATCTCACTTTCATTTAATGTTTTCATTCCTAATCTTGTCTTGTGTGACCATTCATCAGTTATAAAATGCTCATCGCTATAATATTGAACTTACTTTCTTGTTGGCTCTTTACCACCCAACATTTAGTCGTATATAACATTGTCAGTCTTATAACTTTGCGGTAAAATTTTCCTTTAAGATTGAATTGCACATTTCAATCACAAGTTATTCCAGAAGCAGTCGTCCATTTTGTCCACCCCATTTGAATCTTTTGATTTATTTCTTCCTCTACCTCCCCGTTATTTTGTATGGTGAACTCAAGATTCTTAAACCATGAGACTTTTCAGATAAATATTCCAATTTTCACTTCTAAGTTAGAGTTTGTGCTCCTCATGCTAAACTTATATTTCACACACTTCATTTTATGCTATTTAAATGAAAGTCATATACTTATGAGGTTTTAACTTCATCATGCTAATTAACATGGATTCTTTGATTATTTCACCAACTTTCGCTCTGGCTTTGTGAACTAAGCTTATTTCAATTGCAAGGGCTAGTTTGAAAGATGGATTCAACTGATATACCATGTTCTTCTTGTTAAACTCATGATTTCTGATTGGTAAAATGTATCATTTCCATTGTAGAATTCTCCTTTAGATAATGTTGATACAGAATGATATGTAGCCTTAAGTCTTACTATAATGACTAATCTACAGCTGTACTAATTAATTATGAGAATAATTATATAATTACAAATCTCATCAAATCTCCAGAATTAATGATTATGAAAACTGACAATATCATTGACACTTGTCATCATGCTCATATAAATGTGAAACATCTTTTGCATCGTTACATTACTATTTGATACTATTTTCTATCATCTTTTAACATTAACCAACCCATATAATATTATAGGTTGTGGCTTCTGTGATGAGCCGTGATAATGAAGAATTCAGCAAGGCCTTGGGGGATCCATTGTATGCTAGAATTCGCCAGGCTCTATATAGTGGTGCTACTACTAGTAAATCAAATGATGCGAATAGTGGAGAGCTTCAGCAAGTTGCAAGAATTCACCCTTCTGAAGATCTTTTTGAAACTAAGCAGGGTGGGGGAAAAGATGTATCTAAACAGGATAAAAGAAATCAACACTCAAATAATGTCATGTCATCGGCAATGAATGCGATAGTAGTAGAAAATAGGAAAGCTTTCGGTGAGATTGTAGAATTAGGTAAGGAAAAGGAAGATATTATGAAAAGTGTGGACGATGATGAGAAAGTAGATGACATTCCGAATGAGGAAGTTGGTGAAAATGTACAAAAAGGCAATAGGAGTGTATTTATCAGCTCGGAGGTCGAAGAGGCTCTAGAAACATTAGACAAGGCCATTTCAATGGTTAGGGAATACCAATTAAATTCACGGATGGCCTCTTCTAGCTTTGCCAATGAAGAGTCACCTTGCATGAAAAGATATGGTAGAGTTGATTCGTATTCCACAAAAAATGTTAAACCTTGTCATAAAAATGAGGTTAGTGTTGAGGTATCAAATAAAGATATATTGGAGGGAACTTCACAAGAAGCACCTGAGACTAACTCTGGCATCCAAAACTTAAGGTGATTATGCTACTTATTCTACGATTGTCTAAAGGTTATTATGTATTTAGATTTTCACCCCTCCTCCACATGGTTTGTGGATAAAAAAATGGACAGCAAGATCGAACTACTACTGAAACCATGAAATATTATGTAATTTCTGTGTGTCTAATCAGAAGTAAATCATCAAATTAGTCCCTGAAATTGCAAGGGTCGGTCATTTTAGTCCTTGAAATTTACAAATTACCATAAACATCCTTGAATTTCTAAGACATTGATAAATTTAGTCTTTCTGTTAAATTCTTTTGCCACACTGTATGAGCTGGCATGTTAAGTGCCAATGTGGCACTCCGCATATACAGCTACATCTGTGACATGTCATAGAGACCAAATTGAAGGATTGAATTTTTGGGTCTTCTTCTTCATCCAAATCCAATCTCTAATCTTCTTCCTCATCCCAACCAAATCCCTAATCTTCTTTTTCATTCCAATTAAGTTTATAAGCTTCTACCTCATTCATATCAAAAATGCCTTTTTAATCTCCAATAGCAATATACTTCTTTGAGTTCCCAAGCTTTAGAAAATGACATATTGGTTTTGCCTGTCAAATCATAGATTTTTTTCTCTGGTGCGTTTTGGTACTTTGATTTTTCTTTTTATTGAGTTTAACTCACTCAAAAGAAATAGTTTCGGTGAGAAAATGATGGGAAGTGAATTTTGGATTAGTTTCTACCTCAAAAAATTTGATGTGTGACAAAATATTTGTAAAATAGGTAGGGGTTTAAGTTTCAACCCCTGATAACCCGAAGAAAATGTTCCTAAATCTAAAATGACCGACTCTTACAATTTTAGGGATCAATTTGATGATTTACTTGTTTTATAAGACTATGCAAGGCTGTATTTATAATGTATTTACCATAAATACAAGTTAATGTGATTGCTAATTCCATTTTCATTAGCAACTAACTACACAAGAACATATTTTACAACTGTTTGTAAATATGAAAAGTAGTATTTAATGTTATTGATAATTGATATTATATATTTAATTGGTGTTTGATTTTTATTTGTATTTTTTATCTTGCCTTCTTCAGGTATACAGGAACAAATCCTAACTTAAAGGAAATAAATCCTAACAAAGTAATTCCAACTTTATCAAAGCAGCATATTTCAAGACCTACTGAGGCAAGCCATGCAATAATGGACGGAGCAACATGCGGGAAAAAGCAGCTAAACGTTGATTTGGTCCAAGACATGTCTTCAGATGACAAAGTCAAGTCAAGAAGGGAGAAAAATATTAACACCATTGTGACACAAGGTATGCCATCAAATGTACCAAAAAAGTTGAGCAGGCAGAAAAAACGTACGTGCTTTAGTTGCTTGCATTAACCAAAAGGGAAAAGTTTAATAGGAGAGGATAGAAGACATGGTATTTTGTGGAAAGTTTAACCCCAAATGTAAATAGTTTAGTACAAGTTTTGTACACCGTTGGCGAAATTGTATATGAGTTTGATGTCAAAAAGACATTTATACATAATCTTACAAGAGTGTTTGATGCAATTTCAGATTTTTTTTTTAATTTTTTTTTATAAATTTAATTGAGAAATTGTTGGAACTTAACTTGGAAGAAGTATTGTGTGAATTGAAAAAATAAAAGAGGTATGAGTTTTAAAGTGTATCTTAAAGATACCCAATTTTGTGAATGAAATATTCATTGTAACCCTTTTTTGTAATAATTATTTTCTGTTTTCAAGAGATCACGAGTATAAAATTTATGTTAATTTTAGTACTCAGATAATAAGATCGTATGTAATGTCCAACATCCATGCTTGTCACAAGAACAATAAATTTGTTTTAAGAATAATTTTTAGAGTTTAATTAAATATGTTTTAAGAATTATTTTTAGAGTTTAACTTACATGTACAATAGAAAAAACTCTACACAAATGTTGAATCAAATTTCTTTATGTTTAGAAACAATATAACTAATGTGATCTGTTTTTCTTTATGTGCATATGTTCACTTTTCAAGAGATTATGAGTATAAAATTTGTGTAAATTTTGGTACTCAAATAATAAGATCACGCTTATTGTTCAAAATCCATACTTGTCACAAGAACAATAAATTTGTTTTTAAGAATTATTTCTAAAGTTTAATTAAATTTGTTTCAAGAACTATATATAGAGTTTAATTTACATGCATAATGGAAAAAACTTTACATAAATGTTGAATCACGTTTCTTTATTTGTGTGTTTAGAAATAAGGCTTAATTGCACTTTTGGTCCCTTTATTATAGGTGAAAATTGAAAGTAGTCCTCCATTTTGTTTGTCCCCAATTTTAGTCCCCAAACAGAATTTGAGGCCAAATCATGATGAATTGTCATTTTTTAATGACGTGTCAATAAAAAAGATGACGTGGCATACGCTTACGTGAAATAAACTCATTATTATATTATTTCTGATTAAAAAATATAATTTATATTTTTAAAAATCATTTTTATAATTGTGACAATATTTTTAAAAATATCAAAAGTTTTAAACACAAAAAAAAAATAATAAACAATAAAAAAAATATAGTAAAAAAAAAATAACCCTCACGTTTTTAACACCAAAAAACAAAACTATGTGGCATTTCAACAAACACTTAGAGTTCATCTTAAAAGCTAAAGCATACTTGAAGGTCTAAAAAAAGTGGCACATGAGTCTCTTCCATTTTAGCAGCAAGTGACAAACAAGCAACAGCAGTAAGCTGTGTCATCCATGGCTTATCCTTTCGAAACTTCAAACTAGTGATGAATCTATCAAAGTAGTTCACAGCAAGAACAGTGGTCAAAGCAGAAAATCCATAGTGTGAACAAACTCTAGAAACCCAGTTCACGGCTTCAACACGAGAATCTTCCAAAGATCCATCAACAACAATGAGATTATTATTATCATCAAGAGAAGAAAACAAATGGGTCTGTTTTTGTTTCGAGATTAACGAAACGAGTTCATCGTGTTCCCAGAAAAGATCATTGTTAAGTAAAATCGAGGGTAAAGATTGGAACTTTTTAGTAGATGGGTCGTTAGTATTGGTTTCGGAATCGGTCACGTTTGCATCGAAATCGTCTTCGAAGTTGTTTTGTTCTTCACAGAGAAGGGCATCGAGGAAGGAAGGAGAGTGTTGTTGTTGTTGTTCTCTGAAAGCCATCTTCTAGGAAGAAGATGAAGAGAAATGGTATCTTCATTATACCCGAGGGAGAGAAAGCAGAGCCATTTTCAACTCTGCCATGAATTTCTCTCACTAGGATAGCAGAGAGAGATGAATTGATGTGATTACTCTGTATAATTTTAGGGTTCATAATAATTTTAAGGTTTTGATTTTGATTTGTTTATGAGTGAATGATTTTAAGTGTTTTTTTTTAATTTAATTTTAACAATTTAATTGTATTTTTAAAAATATTGTCACAATTATAAAAATAATTTTTAAAAATATAAATTATATTTTTTAATTAGAAATAATATAATAATGAGTTTATAAAAATAATATAATAAATTATATTTTTTATTCCACGTAAGTGTATGCCACGTCATCTTTTTTATTGACACGTAATTAAAAAAATTTGACCTCAAATTCTATTTGGGGACTAAAACTGGGGACAAACAAAATGGGAGGATTACTTTCAATTTTCACCTATTATAGGGGGACCAAAAGTGCAATTAAGCCTAAAAATAATATAAGTAGATATCTAAATGATAAGATTTCAAGGGCTCTCTGTTTTATTTTTTCACATTGTTTATTAGATATAATTAGATGGGAGGTAACTATGGGGCATTATATAAATATGTATCTTACATTAATCATTAGTATAATAATTATTTAAACTATTATTTAAAGTTTAATATATTTCTTTTTAATTATTTTTCTCTTTCTTATACTCATCTATTATTCTCGACATGGTATCAAAACAATAACTATTATGTAACATTACTTTTCAAAATTTTCTTTAAGAAATTGTTTGTTGAAGTTTAATTAATTCATTCTTAATTTTTCATTTTCTATTTTGAAGATTTTCTATCAAGAATATTGTAGTTGGTTCTAACTTTTTTTTTTACCTTTATTCATCATCTTCTTGTTACCACAAATATTCACAATATCAAATAAGATTCATCACATTTTTACTAAGGAAACCACTTGCAATTTTATTTGGTTAGAGACAAAGACAATTTTCTATGTAGCTCTTGACTCTCTCTCTTTGATCCGGGGTGGTTTCTACTTTGCTTGATTTATTTCTCCAAGATTTCAGCCTTCTTTTTTGTTTTGCATCAAATAAAGTGATGGCCTTAAAGAAGTTTGAAAATGTTACTCTTCAAGATAAAGATGTGTTTGATGTTGATCTCAAGTTTTGAGTTGAAGATTAATTCTCATTATTCGACTGTACAAGAATATGTTTTTTTAACCTCCTATAGAATTCAAATAGTTGGGTGTTTGGTTCTCTTTTCACTATATTCATATCAAAGAAACAACCCAACAATGTGAAGGTCTAGTTTGGAAGAAAGCCAGCCAATATGTGTTCAAAATGCTTTGAACTTTGCTTGGAAATATTGATGCTCTCATCTTCATTATTTTTTGTGCTACCGGGTAAATATCTATGGTCATACATGATCTCCAAAAGTTTGGTGATTTATCCCTATTATTTTTCATTTATTTATTAGCCATATTAACTTTGTTGCATATTTCTGGTTATGGTAGTTAAACATGCTTCTATATTAAGATATATAGTAAAACAATTATTATTCTATTTGTTATTTTATTATATGGTATTTGATGTTTTTTATTCTCTCTATACTTCCAACTTATGACGATTAAAAATTTATTGTATCTAAAGCAAATGCCAAATTAATAATTCAAATAATCGTCTCCCATTAGTTGAAACTTTGCTTTTGTTTTTTTTCTTTTTCAAAATAATATATTAAAAGTGTGAAACAAAATGATATCCCAGCAACTTTTACAAAGTTGAACATTTATATGTAAACAATATTTAGTGTTCGTACTTGGATTTTTCATCTTCATCTAAAATAAGTTTCCTTGATTTTATCCTGAAAATTATTTTATTAATGATTGATTAAAAGAAAATAATATTTATATGTTCTGTAATATCAACATTTTTAGTTGAAGTCGTGTTTAATATTTGACATATGTTATCTAACACGGACACATATTATTGTATTTAATTAATTTATTTTCTCAAATAATTATCGATGTTGATGTGTTAGTATCATGTCTATTCAATAGATTATTGGTATCAAAGAACTAAACCAAATTTAATTATGTATGGAATTTTATATGAAGCTTTATTGTTTAGACAACTTAAATATGTTTTTAATACATTATAAATACATAACTTTTTTTTAAAAAATTATTAATTAGTTAATAAATTTCATTTTAAAAAGAGTATTGAGGAATAAAACTTTGTATGGAATAAGAAGTTCAAGGATAACAAGATGGCTTGATTAGAAAATATTGCTTTAGCCAGACAATTCACACTATAGTTAGGTTCATGTAACACATGGCAAAGAGAAGTAACTCTTAGATATGGAGAATAGAGTAGATTTCTTTAACGAGAGGGTGAAGATTCGATAAAGTAAAAGAGATATATCTTATCATATTAATTAAGGATTTAGAGTCACATTTAAAAGAACTCTTTTAAGGTTTATAATTTGAGTGATTATGACATTATGGAGAAGAGTTCAAGTCTCAACAAATAGGATATTTTTTAGACCAATATTTCTATAGAAACTGGTAAGAAGGAATCCTTTATTATTGCAAGTAGGGTGTTGAAACGCTCTATTAACATTAACATTGTGAGTTTTCATATATTTCATATAACATCTTTATAATGTCTTATATGCACTAAAAAATAGTGAAGAGAAGAGAAGAGAAATTGCATAACAGATCAAAACAAATACAAAGGAGCATTGCACTAAAAAATATTGTGCATGAACAACAAAAAGGTACACACTTGAAAACATCTCACCAAAAAGCTTCTTTGAACCCAAGCTTCAACCTTTGAACCGAAGCAGCAACATGCCATAGAAGAACCACAAAATCAAGGTGGAAGGTGAATAAGTCACTCTTAATGACGATGGTTGCATGTTTACTCTTTCTCATAACTCTTCGAAATTGATATTTTCTTTACCAAGTTTAGTAGTTTTTGGTTCGGATTTCGGTTTCATGTCCACCACCCTAATTAAAATACTGCTTAACATTAGTCTTTACAATTAAAAACGAACATCTCTAATTCGACATATGGAGAAGGAAACATTTAATCTAATTCTATTTGTTTCCACAAACACTAATTAATCACACACATCTACTAATCATAACTTCCTATAATACTCATTGGAATAGATGTGTGCGAGAAATACAATGGATTACAAAGGAGTGATTTAATAAGGAAGTTTAGAGTTCTACTCCTATCCACAATATTTACACTAATATTGCTAACTAACTAACATTTGTAATTCAGAAGAAAAAAAAACAACTAATATTTTATCCTAAAGAAAAAAATAAATAAATAAAACATTAATAATTAAATCAACAATTAATATTACATACATATATAATACAATAACAATTAATTTATTCATTTTAACAACTTCTCAAGAGAATTAAAATTCCTAAAAAATAATTCAAGAAAGAATAAACACAATCACGTTGAGTAATTTCTTTTATTTTTTAATTTTCACAACTTATTTTAAAATATTTTTTTTTTGATAGACAATTATTTTAATTTTTTAATGTAACCAAATTTTAGAGATACAATTTGATTTAACAATTAAAACATATTTATTTATTTTAACTAAATTAAATTATATTTATTTAAAATCTACATAATCCAAAAACGAACATTGAAGCTCCATTAGGGGTGGAAATAGGCCAAGTCAGACCAGACTTTGAAATGCCTGAGCCTAACCTATGATTTATTTTTTCGGCCTAAGCTTAATCTACGACCTATCATAGAGACTTTTTTTTTGTCACCTTTTTAATATGGAAGCCTTTTTAAAAGTCTTTTTAAACGCATCTATTATTAAATAAATAAGAAACAATTATAGAGTAATTGACTAATTGAATTGTTAACGAATATGAAACGACTACCAAATATAAAACTGCTACCGAATATGAAATGACGACTGAATATAAAATGATTACTAAATGATTGTCTAATTGATAAAATTTAAAATAGAAAATAATATTATTAATATAATAATAAAAAATAATATTAATAAATAATAAATATATATAGGCTAACTTGTCATTCTTTTTTTTATAAGTTTGAGTTTAACCTATTTAAATAAACCTATTTAAATAAATAGACTTTAAAAATAGTATAAGCGGCGTAGCCTATTCCCATCCCTAACTTTCACCACTCCTCGTACCTACGACCACTACCGGCATTGCGTCACCACCATCAATGCTAGCACCGACCAACCAATTGTTCAGTCTTCAGACCCTATTCCCTTAAATTCGTCGTGATCAACCACTCTCATTCATTGGAGAATTCTGCTCCGTCAGAGAGGAAGATAGATCTGAGAAATGAGCGCTTTGATTCAGTGCAAAGAGACCATAGTAAAATTTAGTGAGACCGCTTAATCTAACGCTCAATAATTACCATCCACCATAAACCACTTCAAAACCCTTCCAAAATTCAGGAATCGCTAGCTTCTGCAACTCTTCTTCTTACACAATGTCAAAGAAGTTACTTTTCACAACCCTTTCAATATTTTTCAACCGCAATTTAACTTCAATTCCCCAACGTTTTTCTCATCACCTTAAACTTTCTCTTCATTCATCAGCTCCAAAAATTCCATCACCACCCTTTACACCCTCTGATAGTCTCTGTTATTCTTCCCCTTTTGGGTTTCTTAGATTCTGCAGGAAAATTTCATGCTCAAAATCTAAAGAGAATTTCCAAACTACGTGCTGGAATTGTCATGCTGTTCCTCAATCCGCACCTTTCCTCTTTTGCCAATCTTGTTCCTCCATTCAACCCGTTGATCATTCCATTGACTATTTCCAAATTTTTGGGTCGTAAGTTTCTGTGATTTTTTATTTTTTATTTGTTATGAAATTGTTAACAAAGTTTTTTATCTTTATTATGGATTGTGTTGATTTGAGGCATATATATGTTTTACTAGGAAGCTGCTTGGTTATTATTTTATTTTACATTCTAGAACTGGTTTAATTCTCAACGTTGTAATGTATTATGTATGTTCTGTCATCAAGAGTAAGAGGAAATTGTATTCTTTTAGGTGTCATAATTGGGTCTTTCTTAGGTTTCTGAGTTGAGTTCTATATCTGGACTGTCAATACATGGTTATTTGTTTCTGTAATGGAGGAAAAGAAATCTATTGATGAGTAAATATCCATTTTGGTCCATGAATGTGCGGATTGCAGTCACTATAGTCTTTGAATGTACTGAAATTGTTAATACATCCCAATATCTTTTGGATTAGTAATTTTAAGGACTAAATTGACCAAGAAAGAAAGACATTTGAGGATTAAAAATGACTAACTAAAGACAAATTCGAGAACCAAAATGACTAACAAACCACAAATTTAGGAATGTTTTGGTGATTTTGATATAATTAAGGATTATTGTGACAACGCCATACACATTCAGAGACCAAAATGGCTGCTTATTCATTGATTTATGATTATTGTGTGAATATTATAATAAAGGTTTAAATATAATTTTCTTTCTTTATCTTTTACCAATTGTTCGTTTTGTTCCTTTATCTTTTTATTTATTTATAATTATTAGGTAAAAGATAAAAGACGAAAAGTATATTTAAGGCTATAATAAATAAGTTGAGAAACTCATAAGCAATGTATTTTGTTTTTTTTTTTTGAATTGAAAACAGGGAGAGGAAGTATGATGTAGAGGGTATCGATTTGGAGGGGAAGTACAAAGAGTGGCAAAAGAAACTACATCCTGATTTGGTGCATTCAAAATCTCAGGTTTGTCTTAGGGGATATGTCCTTTCCTCTTCCTTTTTATTTCATACTATTCCCCTTTTTTTATTTATTATTTTTGTTTGGAATTGGAGATGACCGGTGAGAAATGGTAAGAGTTTTTTTGTTTCATAATTTTCATTCAGTCTTTAGGGGAGGGGTTAGTAATTTGGACTTCTGAGAAAGACAAATCTGTTGCAGTTTGATGTTTGTGTCTTAAAGACTTGGATCTTTATTTGAAAGGTTGTATATATCTATATGATGTCTCTTGTTTATTTAGTTGATAAATGTATGTCATTGGTTTCAATTTTTCAAAGTCTATTTATATTTAGTTGTTACTTTTCTCCAACTTATTATTTACCTTACAATCTGAACACCTTTGTTCTCTGCATGTTAGAATCATAGTGGTTGCAGCTTAGATGCAATTTTATGTTTGTTCTTAAACTGTGTTTATTTCTGCTGCTATATAGGTTGCAGTATTAGGCATCAAGTCAAATGGATATTAATAGTATTTGAAAGGTAGAAACGTTTGTAGAAAATTGATATAGGATTTCATTTAAATGTTATTGTTATTCGAACTTCAGTTGATTTTGGAATTTTCGATTGCTCTGAAATGTAGTGAGACTTAATATTTTAAAAAATCACAAATCACAAATATTACTTCCATTTGACCTGTGAGCAACGGTAAGGTAGTGAAGTTGAATGTGTTTCTGGAGATACTAACAACTTTGTTTTATTTACTTCAATTTGTTAGAAAGAAAGAGAATTTGCTGCTGAACAATCTGCAAGAGTGATCGATGCTTACCGTACACTTAGCAAGCCTTTGTCAAGAGCGACTTACATGGTAAGCTTATTTCCACGCCAAGAATCAAATTGACAATGCATAATTGCATACGATACATAATTGCAGTAGCGGGAATCTCTACATAATTTGAACATCTTAAAAGTTCAATGGTGAAAATATATCTGCGATGTAGAAATTTATTATTTGATCATAGAAACAAATTAATTAAATATGTCATCAACAGGATTTCAATCACTTTCTTTAGTTATATACTGTTTACTGTTTCTTCTTCTTTATACCCAAGTAATGTTGCACCATATTTTTTCAGCTGAAGATCAATGGAGTGGAAATTGATGAGGAGCAGACAATTTCAGATCCAGAATTACTAGCCGAGGTAATTGAATAAACCCTGTGAAATTTATCTTTAACCTGGTTTCTGTAGTAAACAAATAACAGTGAAACAAGTTCCTCATAAAATAAGTGGTTGGAAGCTTAAATCACATCTCAATCTCAAGGTTTATTTGAATTTTGAAATATCTGCGCCTGCATCTCTATTGTCCGGACAGGTGATTGATTATATTGAAACTGTGATGAATAAGTTTATTTATTTTAGCATTTGATAATTCATTTCCACTTATAAATGTGCTTTCTCAGCTGTTAAAAGGTTGGCTTACCTTCTTTGAAAGTGAAAATAACGTGTAGTTTCATTATAGAAATTGCACTCCAGCAATGTATATGTTCAATGGAAATGAAAATGGCATTTTATTATAGATAAACATTTTCTTTTTTTCTCATTTTGGTTTGCTCGGCTTTTATTTATCGTTCTCTTAAATAAATTGGCTTCCTTTTTCTAGAACATAAAATTGAATCTTGGAATTTAACTTGGTAAAGTTAATTGTATATATCTATGAAGCATTGACACAAAGACATATACCGGACACGATACTGGTAATAATTTGAGAAATGAATGAATTGAATGTAATTACATGTTTTTGTGTCTGTGTCGAACACCAACCACACATTTGATCAGAAGTGTTGGTGCTACAAAGTATGCTATGCATATTGTTTACTTCTACAACCTAATCCCAATCTGTTTGTAAAATTTTCTCCAGATTATGGAAATCAGGGAAGAAGTTGAAGAAGCAGCTAACTCCGAGGCTTTGAATGACATTCGTTCTCAGGTATGCTCGGAAATTCAAATTTGCAAGGCAGAAGTGCTATGCTACAAAAGAGACTGCATAATCAGTTAAAATACAGATTTTGAATTATGATTATTTTGATGTTGTTTCTTAATATCATCCTTTGATTGTTCATCCAGATGCAGGAGAAACTTCAAAATTGGTCTAATTCCTTTGCTCATGCCTTTCAAAGACGGAATTTTGAAGAAGCGAAGAAAGCAATTAGCAGAATGACTTACTATTGTCGTGTAATTGAGGAAGTTGTAAAGAAGCTCTGATATAGGTAATATCATAATTTTCTTTTGCCTCGTTCCTTACACCACACGTGGTAGGGTTGCAAATAAGAATTTTGAAAACAATTGAAGCTTAAGGTGAAAAGCTCTATATGCAGTATTTATTTGAAGATTTATTCATTGCTAATCGCTTCTGATATTATTGTTAATCATTTTCCAGGATATCATTACTGTTTTGCCTGGTCGGCCTTTTATGCATCAAGGCTTTCAAATTTAAATAAATGTACATCTCTGTCAACAACTGAATTTTCTGCTACCTTTGAATTTTTTGAATAGTTTATCTTAATCTGCCCCTGCTTGTAACTTTTCCTCAAATTTCTTTATTTTCATATTATTGATTATATGTTACTGTAGGCTTCAAACAAGGAGCTATTGCTTTGGGGCAAATGGTAGATCGCTTATCAATAGTATGAACTATGAAGAATTTGATTTGATTCACTGGTCCAAATGAAGTGGCCTATCTATCAGTAATAAATGACCATTTGATTTCATCATATGTATCAATGAACCTTATTGCCGCTACTTTATGCACGTGTAAGTTTACATGTTGTCACACACCACGAGGCACGTCCCTAGCATGAACACTCATTCAGGTCCGCCGCATGCAACTAAGCAATATTTATGTCATCCTGAATACATATGTATATTATGTAGGTATTTTCCTCACCAAGGAATTTTGCTACACTTGTATTTGATGCTATAAAGGTGTTTTGTGGCTAGGATAACATGAAATCACGTCTGTGGTTATGCATTTTGATGTTTGTCTCTTTAAACCACATTTGGAAATGTTATTAGTTAGACATTGCTTCGTCTCTTTGATTGAGATCGAGGTCGCCAAGGATAATGGAGTCTTTTCGAGTTTCAATGCAGTTGGTTTCATTCGTGATGAAATACTTTGTTTGAGGACAAGGTTGTTGTGGATGAGTGGAGTAATGGTACATAGCTGAGATCGTGATTTTTGGAGCTTGGTTCTTGTGTGATAAATCATGAGCAATGCATCCATTAGTTAGCTTTTCTACACTAGACTTCTCTACTCTTACCTCTTCAACTAGGGACCTGGCAGTAGTAGATGGTTCCGATCTGTTAATCTGTTATAGCATTCTATAACAGTGGAGAATCCAAATTCTTCAACTAGTGCCAATACTTCTTCCACTTTTTCAGCTCTACAAAGAGCCCTCATAAAAAAAGAGTAGCTAAGTAGCCAAGTTTTTGAAGATAATCTATGCATTTCTTAACTTCTAAGAGCCTATTCATTTCACATTTACAAAAACCAAGGTAGGTTTCAATCATGTCCTTAACTAATCATTTCACCATGTTTTGAGAGCGCCGTCAACTTTATTTTCTTTCCTCCCACGTAAGGCAATAATCAATCGCTAATTTTTCTTTTGATTTCAATATTTTCACAAGTCTCTAATGTGTTCGGATTGGTTAATTTGGAAATATAAAAATACAAATTTGGATTGTCCAATCCAAATATAATTAGAGATTTTTGTGAATATTGTAAGTGAAAGAAGAAACTACTATAATCAGTTATATTAGCTTTATGTTGGATTTGAAACCTCAATATTTGAGAGCGTCTTTTACTTAATATTAAAAGAATTAATATTAAATTTTTTACTTAAAAATGATATTGATTCATTTAAATTAATAATATTAAACTTGTTGATTTTTTTTTTCTTTTCATATTCATCGGTGTTTATTATTTAAAAAATATTTATTGTTTAGCTATCGATTACAAAATATATGTAAAGTATGTAATTAAGAGGATTTTTAAATAACTAATATAGTTAAAACTTCGAAAAGATCTATTTAAAAAATTTGATTTTTTTTTTATCAATTATCCTATATAGAAGGATGGAGGACGTTGTGGTTTTTATATATGCAATTTAATCTTATATATATGGACGAAAAATATGGCTATTATGCGAGTCTCTAGTTCATGATACAGATAGAGCATTATTTTGATTTAGTTCCACAAGAAATACAAGCTACAAATTTAATCGGGCAATACTATATATCGTATTTGAGTAAGGTTCTATGAGATAATTGCATAATGGAGAACATCAAAGATGTTGTATAAGATTTGAAACCTCATAAAATGTACATAACCTCTACATATGGTGATTCATAATATGGATCAATCTATGCAAAAGGTTATTTGATAAAGAAAATTAATCATATAAACCTCTACATAAGGTGATTCATAATATGAATCAACCTATGCATTTTTAATGGGGTTTCGTATCTCTTTACAATCTCAATAATGTTATGTATAATTTCTTGATGAAGCGATGAATTTTCTATAAGGTAATTGAGATTTGAGCGTAAGCTTTTTCATTTTGTGAAGGTACCAATATATTGTAAATTACAGCATTTAGGAATGTTTGTTATTTTTTCTATCTCATGTTATTTTGTATCTTTTATTTATTTTTATTTATGATATTAACTTTTAATTCAAATGTTGATTTTTAAAAATATTTATCAACACGATATTATTAAATGAATGTAACTCTTAAGATAATTCTTTTAATGTCTTTTGATATCTCATCATTATATTTTATATAATTCAATATTTTAAAAAATTATCTAAATATAAATCACCTTATAATAAATTAATTTTAACCGATCTGTCAAAATGAGATTTAACCAAACTTAACTCTACAAATTTTAATAAAGTGAA
>JBBPBT010000217.1:3282523-3296019 GCA_037974875.1 Cicer bijugum
TAAAAAAACATGTATTCTAAAAAACATAAAAATTTTTATTTTGGAAACTTCAATTAAATTTAGTGGAATAAAAATTTTTATTTAAAAAAAAAAAGGTAAAATAGGTAGTTTGTGTAAAATATAAGGATAAGAGTATAAATATAGGAGTACATAATAAAATTTTCCTTAATCTATTATTTAGTCAAATAGTTGTAATTTTTCGATTTAATGCATTTGTTAAGTTATCAAATTTTATAATTTTTTCAAGAGTTAACATGCAATTTATTTAAGAATTCTAAAATATCTTGAAAAGATTAGCCGGTTAATCGACACTAAATTGATAGAGACGAATCGAACCTAAAATTTAATATGATATATACTTTATAATTTATTAATTTGGCTTAATTGCAATTTTGATTCCTCTATTTTAGCTGAATCGTGAAAATAGTTTCCCCATTTTGTTTCTCTCCAGTTTTGGTTCCCAAACAGAATTTAGGTCCAAAACTTGCTGAAATTTCATTTTTTTAAAGTTCTACTACACCACCATGATCATATATTTCAGTTATTGAAAATGAGATCTTGATGCATGGTATGACTTGAATAAATGCAAAAAAAAATGAAATTTCATTAAGTTTCGGAGTAAAATTATATTTGAGGGACTAAAACTGGATAGAAATAAAATAGGAGGATTACTTTTGCGATTCAACTAAAATAGAGGGATCAAAATTATAATTAAGCCTATTAATTTTATCTTTTTCTTGTTGAATGTACTTGACATTCTGTATCCAATGTCAACTTTTGTTTTAAAAAACAAAACATTTTTTTAATAAAATCCGAAACTATTTTATGGAAGAATCAAATCATAAGATTATACACTAAATATTCATATAGAATATAAATACGTGAACAATAGAATAAAATATCACCGGCTACAGCCGGCACGGTTTAGCATGTCGTTGGAATGAATATAGGGATTGCACGTAGCAACAAATAACTGCATCACAAATGAAATCAAATCTATACCGTCCATTCCACTTGTCCCATCATCATATCCGTCTGATTTTCCAAATGTAACATAACGCGTTTTCACCAAATTTTGTTACATCTTCCTAACAGAAAAAACGGTATAACCCCATGTCTTTTTTTTCCCTCTTTCTCTTCTATTTTTCTACGTTAACAATCACTTTTGATTCTATCACATTAAGGTTTATTTCCCTTTTCCCATTTTCAATTCCCTCAAAAGTTTCCACCTTTGTTTCCCATCTTCATAATTAATCACGTTTTTTTCTCCTTAATTTGGGTTCCTTGAAATTGGTTCAATAATTGGTTCTTCCCATTAATTCCAAATATAATTTCAACATTCCCACAAATTTACATAAATCTTTGATACCATCTGGGTTTATTGCATGTTCGTGATTTATTGCTAGCTTTGTGCAATGATCAATTGCATTGCACCATCAAGCTCATAAGGTAATCATACATTTGCTTCCAATTTTTTTAGTTTTTTCAATTTGAAGAGAAAAACAAATTGGGTTTTTGTCATTTTGGGTTTGTAGGGTTCTATGGTTTCTAGGGTTGTCAAATAGAGACTATAGCATAGGGGAGTTTCACCAATATGTTATTGGTCCTAAATACGCAATTTAGCTTAAAGTGTTGTCAAATAGCCATTAATATATAATACCAAACATAACATTAACTCTGACATGTTGACATCAATAATAATTCTAAAAAACGAAGTTATTGAATGTAACTAACTACATATGTCTGTGTAGTGTTGGTGTCAAGTGTCGTGTACACTACACATGCCTCACATATGAAGTGTTGGCGCTGTATAAGGCGCTATAGCTTTGCAGCGTAGTGAAATTTGTGCAAAGTGCTATTTTCCATGCTATTCCAATTGACAACATTATTGTTTACGTGTTTCTTGCTTGCTATATTATTATAGATGCTTGGGATAAGGAGAAAATAGTGTTAGATGGGAAACAACTGTGTTGGATCGAGAACTTCTTCAAAAGATGGATCATCTCCCTCTACACATCCAAGTCCATTTTGCTGGCCACGTGGAACAAAGAAAGATACTTCTTATGCACAAAAAACCAATCCAAAAGAAACTATTCAAAACAAGCCACCACATGTAGTGAAAATCGAAATGGAAGATACAAAATCACCTCAACAAAAACCAAAAGTGAATGAAGCTGTTGTAGCTGCCACTGCTACACCTGCAAAACCAAAGAGACCACACAATGCGAAGAGACTAACAAGTGCAGGACTCAAAACAGATTCAGTTTTGCAGCGAAAAACAATTAGTCTTAAGGAGTCTTATACTTTGGGAGCAAAACTTGGACAAGGACAATTTGGAACTACGTTTCTTTGTGTTGAGAAAGCTACTGGGAAAGAGTATGCATGCAAGTCAATCATGAAGAGGAAGTTGTTGACAGATGAGGATGTTGAAGATGTTAGGAGGGAGATTCAGATTATGCATCACTTAGCCGGGAGTTCTAATGTGATTTCAATTAAGGAAGCTTCTGAAGACGCTGTTGCGGTTCATGTTATTATGGAGTTGTGCTCTGGGGGTGAACTTTTCGATAGGATTGTGGAAAGAGGACATTACACAGAAAGAAAAGCAGCTAAACTTGCAAGGACTATAGTTGGTGTCATTCAGTCATGTCACTCTCTTGGAGTAATGCATCGCGATCTTAAGCCGGAGAATTTTCTTTTTGTTAATCAGCAGGAAGATTCTCCTCTTAAGGCAATTGATTTTGGACTATCTGCGTTTTTTAAACCAGGTTTGTCCAAATGTTAATTCCTTTTTATCTTCAATTGTTTGTTTTGCAACTCATACAAAAGAATTTTGCCTTCTATCTTCAATTGTGAAAAAGAAAGCTACTTCTGGGCTAGGCAAAAGTCACTTTTTTGATGAAAAAAGTACTTGTTATTGTATTTCTTAAGAGTCTTGATTTATTGTCCAATGTCACCCATGTTGTATTGATGCAAGCTTCCCTGATTATAATTCATTTGACCTATGAAACACCAACACAGACACTATATACAACATTGACATTGCTAATAATTCTAAAAAATGAATCAATTGATTGTAATCCAATGTGTCAGTGTCGTGTCAGACACCAAACACGTCTTTGATCATAATGTCGGTGCTATACAGAGCATTTGACATTACATGCAGCTAATATCAGCAAAGGTAATTGTTATGACATTTGTTGCTGACATTCTAACTCATTATTTTACAGGTGACATTTTCAATGATGTAGTAGGAAGTCCTTATTACGTTGCTCCCGAAGTTCTACGCAAGCGATATGGCCCAGAAGCAGACGTGTGGAGTGCCGGTGTCATCTTGTACATTCTCTTATGTGGGGTGCCTCCATTTTGGGGAGGTAAGAGTCCTTAACAGATCAATTCAGTTATATTTGAATATAGCTATTTGCTTATTTTATATTTCCTTCAATTAGTTCTAAAAATTTAACTTTTATCTTGATCCTTTGGTAATAGAATCGGAGCAAGATATATTTGAGGCCATTTTGCATAGTGATCTTGATTTCTCATCAGATCCATGGCCTAGTATATCTGAAAGTGCAAAAGATCTGGTGAAGAAGATGCTCGTCAGAGATCCAAGTAAACGGTTATCAGCTTTTGACGTTCTTCGTAAGTTTATCCAAAATTATCCCATTGTGATTAATGGTAGTGAAACAAAAGTTATTAGGCACCATACGACTTAATTTTGTACCAAATTTGGCATGCATTTTATTTAATTACTATCATATATTTTCCATAGCATAGTCTTATTTATTTGTCTAGTATTTTCCATCTATACACCTTAACACATACAATTAAATTCTTTTACCAAAGTTACTCATTCAACGAAATTTTCATCTATCACTCAAATTTGTGCGGCTAAACATTATATCATTTTTGAACTTGAGGTCTTTTACCACATTGTTGATGATGATGATGATGATTTGATTCTTTGCAGGTCACCCTTGGATCCAGGTTGACGGAGCAGCTCCAGACAAGCCTCTCGACTCCGCAGTTTTGAGTCGCATGAAGCAGTTTACTGCAATGAACAAGCTCAAGAAAATGGCTCTCAGAGTAAGTTATTTTCCGTCACATAACTAAAGTATTTATTGTCTCTTTTTTGGTGATTGATAACGAATATTTAGTGCATTTTTTATCTTGTAAATTTTGATGTTGCTGTGTGCAGGTTATTGCAGAGAATCTCTCTGAAGAAGAAATTGCTGGATTGAAAGAAATGTTTAAGATGATCGACACTGACAATAGTGGTCACATTACTTTTGAAGAACTCAAGGTTGGACTCCAGAAATTTGGAGCCAATCTCAACGAATCTGAAATCTACGATCTAATGCAAGCCGTAAGTATTAGTTCAAAATCATCTTTATTTCATTAACTTTATAAAACCTTCACTAATTATAGCTGCTAACGTCTGTGATATGTTCTTATTTATACATCGTTCGTGTTCTAATAATTTCAATAGAAACACTTGGTTATCATACCAATTATATAGAATTCAATTGCATATATAGTCAATATACAGCATTACTAAGCCAACATGCTTAAGACATTCTTAGAAAACTTAGTCCCTTAAACATATGGTCAAAGGTACGAGTTTAAGGTCATGCGTGTAAAATAGCATATGTTGAGAGAAGTCTCTTAAATTATTCTGAATACCTCGATGGATTGGTCTTCAAAAATATTCTTAACATATTGATAGAGTGATAGTAAATAATAATCAATACTATAGAAAAGATAACATTGTCGAATTTGATGCGTGAATTCCAATTTTTGTTTCGGATTTCAGGCGGATGTTGATAATAGTGGCACAATTGATTATGGAGAATTCATAGCTGCAACGTTGCATTTAAACAAAGTTGATAGGGAAGATCATTTAGTTGCAGCTTTCGCATATTTTGATAAAGATGGAAGTGGTTATATCACTCAAGATGAGCTTCAAAAAGCTTGTGAAGAATTTGGCCTAGGTGATGTACCCTTGGAAGAAATGATTCGAGAAGCCGATCAAGATAATGTGAGTATATACTTTACAACACACTCATGTTAAGCTTAGCATAGTTACATTTCTAATAACTTTATTTAGAATACAGTTTTGCAAATCTTACCATTGAATCTTGTTGACAATTATACATTTCAAATTTTAGATGATTTGAACATCTTTAGTCATGTCATTTAATAGTACACATTTACTTTATTTTAAATATCATATTGTAATCAAATCAAGGTAATCTGATAAAATATCAAATAATTTTAGAATTTTATATATTTAATTTATTTAAAAAAAACTTTGAATTCAACAGTTAGATTTCAAAATTCTCATTCTACATAAAGGTATCATGAGTGTAATTATGTTATGTCAACGGTTCCTGGTTCATATAGTACATACTTTAACTTTGAGATTGATGATAAAATAAAATTTTAGATTGATAAGTTTGTTAAGTTGCATGTGTTTGTTGTTTCAGGATGGAAGAATAGACTACAATGAATTTGTAGCTATGATGCAAAGAGGGAATGCTGAAATGGGAAAGAGGGGTCGAAAGGGTAGCACTAGTTTTAGGGTTGGTTATAGGGAGGCATTACCTGTGTGTTAATATAAAGAAAAAAAAAATATATATATTATACATAGTGGATGAGTTTCTCTTAATTTTTGTAATATAGTATTTTCTCCAAAGTGTATTGAAACATAGTTTCTCATTAAATACGGCTCTTATTCCATTAAATGTTGATAGGTATGTTTAATTGCTGTATTTTGCTATCTTATCCTAAATTTTAATAACATCAACATTAACTTTTAAATTGCGAAAATGGTCAATTTGATGTAACATTTAAAATGTTTGAGACTAAAATCAACTTTTAATACATAAAGAACTAAAATGAAATCTAAAACAAATATGAAAGACTAAATACCTAATTAAACCTTTATTTTAGTATCTGTGTTGTGTTGTTAACTTACATAGATTTTTCAATGAATTTTTATAAATATGTTCACAATATTATAAAAAATTCGCTACAAAAAATTAATTGAAAGTCCGATTTTTTGTTGAACTTATAATAAAATATATAATAAATAAATCTCATTTTTATACATAAACTTTATCAATAATAAAGTGATGACTAAGATCAAGATATTCAGCGAATGATTCGTCAAGGTCTTGCTTCAAATCGAAAGAGGATCTCCATACTTTCAATTGAGTTATAAATTTTTTTGGCACCGTTTGAAAGTATAACTTTGAACATATGTTGTTTGATGTCCGAAAGTACACTTCTAAGACATAACATTTAAATTTTAAATGTGTCTAGATATACATATCCAAATAATATTAGTAAAAGGAAAATAACTAAAATGCAAAAAACAATAATGAGAAAGAATTTAAAGTCACACTTGATGGTAAGATGTGCCAAAATAGTGAAGGGGTGAGTCAATTGAATATTAAGTAACAAATTTAAAGTGAAAGAGATGAAAAGTTCCTCTATTTGAATTCATTAACTTAAAATGAGACAACAAAATTGGCCGGCTATCATGTGTTCCTCTAAATCCTTTATTTTCTCTATATTGGAACAATAAGTACTTTCAAACATCAAACCACTAATTAGTAGTTATTAATATTACATATGCCGTTTGCGGTTGAGTCATAGGTGTTGTTGGTAAGTTATAGATAAATTTTGTTGTAAATATTTTATGAGGTGATGTAGGAATATGAGTGTGATGTATGGTCGGTTTTCAGATTTTAGGTGTCATAGAAAAAAAGCTTATAACTATTGAATATCATTTTTCTTGTATTTTTTTTTTTGGAAAAATCATGATTCTTACACAACTATCTTAATTAGTTTATCCTTCTTTAAATTTTCAGTTTGAAAATCTTAAGGTCCGTGAGAGGTGGATTAGGTTTTATGATCTAAAAATTTAAAAATTTAAATCAATTTTGAGTTTTAAATTTTAATTTTTAGTTTTAGTTATGAGTTGAGTTTCAGTCTTTAATTTTTTCTAATTAAATTACTCTCTTTTCTTTGTCACATTATGAATTTACTAAATATAAAAAAATATTATTACAAAAAATAATTAAAAATGAAATATTAAAAAATTATGGTAATAATAGTTAAAAGTGATAATTGTTAAATGTGGATTGATTGTTGAAGGTGGCTGAAGTGGTTGAAAGTGGTGGTCAATTATTAAATGTGGTGGTCGAGTGTCACCAATAAATACAATGGTTGAAGTGGTGGATTATTGGTGATCGTTGGAAGTTATGGAAGTACCTAGGTGGTTAGTGGTGTGACGGTGGAAATGGTGGTCTGCAGTTTATCAAAAATAGGTGGTTGGTTGTGGTGGTGGTATATAGATGTCGGAGTTATGCGAATTTTAGAAAAAAAATTATTTTAAAATTAAGTAAAGAATCAGCTCAATTGTATTTTATTTAAATAGATTTTGATTTTGAGATTATTTTTAAAACTAAAAACTTACTACCATGAGAAATAGACCCTAAATTATGTAAATTTATATCATTCTCAATAAAAATTTTAGTGTTTTTGATACTTTTCATTTTAAATGATCATAATGTGTTTTTATGTAACATGTTCAAACAACCACCCAACAAATTTAAAAATAGTTTTGAATGAATACACCTTTAATGAAACAATAGCACGATTGTTGAGTTTAAACCTTCAATTTATATTCTTATTAACTAAATAAACGTAATACTAAAATTGCCCCTAAAAAGTAGATGGACGGTCCTTCATATTGCTCATGTTCAAAAACACCCTTTGAGTTGATGGATCTCTTTTTCCATGCATTGATATGCCTCTTAAACAATTTTTCTTTGCCAAAAAAAAGTTAAATAAAAATATAAAGATTTTTAATGAAAATTTTGTTTGTTGTGTTTTGAAGTTGTTCTTCCTTTTTTCAGAGACGACGTTTAGTGATTTTACACGAAAGTTGAGATATGAATGTATGATTCATATATTTGGCGGTTGGTTTGAGCCTGCTTGTCAATTATAGGAGGGTCATGAATTATGGCCAACTAACTAATGTTATTTGGTTAACCAATTAATCATCACTCTTTATTTAATTATGTGGGGTATTTGATTTAACCGATTAGGAGTAATATATATCTTGTTGATTACTCAATCTTGACTTGAAATATGTGATTAGTGACTACTCTATCATTTGGTCAATCCGTTCAAACTTCATAATGTAATCGGATTTTTTTAGTATACTTAATATTCAAGATTGAAAGAGAGTATTATTTCATCTCAAAATATAAATAAAATAAATTAAATTAAAAAAATTGATAGATTTAATTTAAATTTTAAATAAACACATTAATTTTTTTTATATATTTTAAACGGAAGGAATAACAATTACTCTGAATGTTATGAATCATACATTCAAAGACATTAAGATCAATCTTATAAGAAAAAACACTTAAGCTTGATGGAGAATAGAATTCATATGTTTTCCAATTGAATAAAAAATAAAGAAATAGATACAATAATGAAGTACTTAATTATATCGGGTACTTATTTGATACTATGTACAATATTTGTGGGTACTGAATTTTTTTATGTTATTTTATTGTAAGTAAAATTGATAATTTATTATATATTAATATAATATTATTTATGTATTTGAGTTTAGTTCTTGATGTAATCGAAACACTATGATTTTTAAAATTTTTATTGTGATTTTGTATTGTAAATTGAATAATTTTACTCTCTTAATTATATTTTTTATTGACATACTTAATTTTTTTTTAAATATTAAATCTCTTATGTGAGTACCTCTACATATGCTTCATAGCTTCTCTATATATAGAAAAACAAACTATAGAAACTAACTATCAAACTAAAATTTAAATAACTCTAACAAACTAATTAAACTTTAACTAATATTTATATCTAACATATGTTGGAATTTATTTACTAATTAATCATACAAGACATGTTTTTTCATAAATTATATTGTAAAAGCTAAATTGTCAAATAAGCATGTTATTAGCGTCAAGAATAAATATGAAATCTTGAAAACTTTAGGTTCTAGGTCATGTTGATTTATCAAAGATATTATAAATATCTAAATTGGTGGATTGATAGTTTCTCGACGACAATCATAAAACACATAGAAAGAGAGACATTTGATGCAACAAACACCCGTTAATTTGTGGTTCTTCCTCAAAGCACTCTTCAAATAGAGAGAAGAGACAACATTCTATGTGTTCAATATAATTGTGATCATGACATATGTGTAGAGCATGGCCAATTAGGGTTGTCATTAATCCGAAATGAGTCATTAGTGACATCCACTCATATTTGAGTCCACAATAAGACCATAGTGAGCCACCACAATGACATTGTCTCTCTAATCCTTGAACCCAATATTGCAAACAATGATGGTTTCATAGTTTCCTATGTACAAAGGACTCAGTAGTAAGAAAAAAATTGGCATCCGCTCCTCCCTCTAGATTAAAATTAGGAGATAGCAGAGACATGATCGAGGATGTTATCTCCGATATGAGGGAAACATAAAACCAACGAAAAGTGCGACCAAGGAACCATTGTGTTGATTTGATGTTGTGGGAGTCTTGTTGTTTCTTGATACTTGACCTAATCAACAATGCCAAAAAGGATTGTGCATTCAATTTCGCCCATGATTGCAAAATTATTAGTTGAACCATTAAGAACAGTTTCTTGTTGCGATTGAAAATTCTTACAACAATGGTTGTTCGTTGTGTGCCTGTTGTAAATGTTTCTTGTTGCAAAGGAAAGTATGAATCGTCAAAAATAAGTTTGTGGTTGTTGTTCTCATTGTTCGCATATTCAAGAACATAAATTTCATCTTCATAATATCAAACATAGTCATATTGATCTTCATTGATCGTTTGCAGAAATATATAATAAATTTGAAACTATACAACATGAGAATTGTTATATCGTATTAGAAATCATAAGATTAAAGGAATTGAGATTAATCTCATAAGAAAAATAAATATAAAAGTTAGCTTGAGGAAGAAGTCATAAGATTTTATATTAAATAAAATATTAAGAAACCTATATCAAACACTAAAAAAATAAGCTAAGTTTATATTGGATTTTGCTTATGTATTGGCAACAAAAGAGAATTAAAATTCCTAAATTATTGACAGCACCGGACAAACCAGATATAAATCTTATTTCTTCTTTTCATAATTAGTTGGTGTAGGCTCACTTAAGATTGAATCCGCTCAAGAGGATAATGTATAGTTATCTCTCTTACTTTATTGTAAATTGGAGAAAATTTGTTTCTACCGCTTAAAGCTTGTTATTGTGTTAGGTTATTTATTCCCATGAAAGGATTGCCAATTTTTTCACGTCTTAGCAGAGAGACCAAGATACATAAAAAATTAGAGGGTCTTATGAATTATCTTGGGAAAATTACATTTGGTGTCATATTTGTAAAGCGTAGTTCAACTCGTAAATGTTATTGTTAGATTGAATATTATGTCTCGAGTTCAAACTGACACCTTGTAGTTGCATGTCTCTGAATCTATTATAATATATTAAAACATAATTCTAAATTCTATTTGCGACAACTCATATTTATCTATGTCAAATCCTCTAATATTTGTTAACTCACAAAAAATATGATGTGGTACCTTCCAAAGCACACTATTGTTTTCATCATCTACTTCCATTATATTTTGTTTCTCTAATACGTAACACAAACATTTTCACTTGTCCATTCAAGTACAATTATTTCATACATTATACAATTTCAGCTTTAATTTATCACTCAATAACTAATTAATACACTTAAAAAACTCTAATTACTCATAAAAAATTTTATTTCAATAACTCATACAAAAAATACAAATCATTCAATATATTCAAATCATCACAATGCAAGTTCGACTAGATACACACGTCAAGATCTATCTTCTATTTTTCAACCACTCTCTTGTAAATTTTTAGTTCAAGCAATGATAACAATATTATGAACTACAACCAAACTACAACTATTTGTATGACACACTCTTAGTTCACATATACTTCAATAATATTGTTTTTCTATTGTAAATTATTATTCAAAATCATATATCAATATTATTACATAAGAAATGAGTTTTTTTCCCCTATGTTGAATGTGTCTCCCATAGCATTTTTTTCTTTTTATAATTAGAAAAACACAAATCATAATTGAAACAAAAAAAAATGAATAATATTAAATATTTGGAAATGAATAACTTCTAACTATTTCATTATTCACTCAAAACTTTCTATGTCTTAAACATTCACAAATTTTTCTTGTCTATAATTTTTTTCAACCATTTTTGAAGTTTCTTAACCGTGTGAAATAATTATTTGAAAATTCCGAGGCACACACGGATGAATTGTTTTAATATTTTAGACTTAATAAACTATCACTCACAAAAGAATGTCATAATATATTGCAAGACACACAATATTATTTAGTGCATGCTTAGATCGACGGTGAGATTGACAGAATTACAATGTGCATATAAAATTGAAAACATGAAAAAGTACATAAATTTATAAATCTAATATTTCAAAACTAATATAAATTATATAAAATGAAGAAATATTATAGCTAAATGTATAACTTTAATAATAAAGAAATGCATAACTATTTAACAAATATATTATTAGAAGAAACACTTCAATAAAATCAAAAAGTTTGAATAAACCAATTTCACATTTAAAAAATATTAAAAACAAGAATTGCATTTCTAAAGATGTAATATTTTGCATGAATTGTATTAGTCAATAATATTTCACTTTTTCTTTTGTACTAAAGTAAACCTAGCTTATATATCATTATTCAAAAATATATTTACCTTTAGGTACGTAAACACTTAAGTATATTCTACTGAAAAATAAAATTAACATTGCTTTTAAATTATGTATTATTGTTATTTTATATTCACTAACATATTAAATTTTATTGTGCAACGTGTGGATTAGTATCTAGTTACTTTACTATTTTATATAGGGACCAAAACAAATCGGTGACATAGAAAGAAGAGTGACTCCTTAATATTGACCTCTTGAATGCTAATTTGAAATAGGAGTTTAATTGCAATTTTAGTTCTTCTATTTTCACTCAATTCTCGAAATTAGTTCTTTTATTTTAAAATCAAACAGTTATGGTTCATCTCTCAGATTATATAATTATAAAATTTGATGTAACATTTTTAAACAAAGTAACATATGATATAGTAATGTTGAATGATTAATACTCATGAAATTGCAACAAAAATCTCTAAAGTTGTCGGTTTTAATTTTTAAATTTATTTATTTTTATAATTTTATTTATAACATATAAATAATTAATATATCTAAATTGTTTTATACTACTAAATTATATTTTATGTCATTTAAAATATATTTAATTATTATTTTTTTAGCTAAAAAATCTAATTAAATACAAGCAAGGAACATAAATTATTTGTCTATGTGCATGCATGTGTGCTCTATAGAGCAGAGCACTCGAGATAAATGATGTGGTCCACCTATACTTGTTTAGACATGCAAACCATGTACATGTTTGGGTGTGGGACCTTGAACTCTGCAATCAAATTGAAAAATAAAATAAAGGTTAAATAGTTTGTTTTCTTTATAAATATATTTTATTTTATTTTAAATCTCTTAAAAAATTTCTTCAAATAATCATTTTTTAAAATATTTTTTATCAATAATTTTAATGTTTAGTTTTAATTTAACTCATATGTATTATCTGAATTTTTAAATGATTTATCATATATATGCTTAAAATATTTTAAGAATTTATCTCGTCAAAAAATAGTTTTATTTAATAATAAGTTAATAAGTATGATTTTTTAATTTTTTAGTATTTAAAAATTTATATTTAATTATATTTTTGTTAAAGAAAGTTAAATTCTTTTTAATGAAATTTTTTATAATATTGAAAATATGTCTCTAAAAATTATTTGAAAATTTGAATAATATACATGAGTTAATTTAAAATAGAGACCAAAATTGTTAATAAAAAATATTTGATAGATCATATTAAAAATAAATTAAAAGTAAAATATAATATACTTAGAGGATCAAAACTTTATTTAACCCAACAATAAAATAGCACACTCATACACATTCCAGGTACAACATGCAGCAAACCTTATTTTTTGGATGCAACGTTTCATCCACAAAATTAAAAGATAAAATAGTAATTATATATGTACGTCCTTAATTTTTCTATACTTATTCAATTAATCTCTATATTTTTTTTATCAGGTCACCAATATTTCTAAATGCTTGCATATCTTATAGAATAATTATATTAAATAATAACTTTTATGTTGAAAACTATCTACATTTGATAATATATGTGTGTGTGTATTATTTTAAAAAATTAAATAGATATAATATTCTAATTTTGTCTAACAAATTAAAAATAATTCAAAAAAAAAACAATATGTTTAATAAATATTTCATAATTATTATTATTATTATTATTATTATTA
>JBBPBT010000217.1:3300023-3313637 GCA_037974875.1 Cicer bijugum
GAATATATGCTATATATATTCACTTAAAAATAATCCATAGTATATGGACAAATCTCTCTCCACCATTCTTTAAGAAAACCAGAATCATCCAAATCAATTCTTAATTTATTTAGTCAATCATCTTTGTCTCTGGCCAAAATCTCCAAAATATTATATTTTAATAAACAAATGAACCATTCCTCTCTGTTTTTGGTTGTTTCTGTTTATGTAAAGAAACACCTTACCAACCTCTTTTTCTTTTTTATAAATAAATTTGCTGGCAGTGGCTTAATTTCAAGTTTTAGTTTCAAAAGCTGATTAGATACAAATTATTTTTCTATATTTAGGGTGGTCATATCATATAATTGTAATTATTGAATAATTTAACTCTTAATGTGAATTGTTGACTTATTAAATAAACACGTTAATTAGTCAATAAAAAACACTAAACACATTAATTGTATATTTCTACAAACATATGTATAAACATTGAGTTCAAAAGTTATGATATATTTTTTACGAATTCATCCAATCAAATTTCACCAAGCATTCACTTTATATTTCTACATTTTTTTAAATATCTTAACGAACATTGGAATGATGTAAAGTTCTTAGCTTTGTTTTTTTACTTTATGTGGTTCTGATGTAAAAAAGAGTGCAAATGTCTCCGGATAAAATTTAGTTAAATTCATTTTAATTTCTCCTAATTGGATGTAGATGGAAGAATGTTCACTTTGTATAATGATTTTTATTTTATTTGATTTGACTGTATAATTAAATTTTCTTTTCGGTTAAAAAAATATATATGGTGGAATCTATAAGAATATATGCCAATATAAACTTTGTATAAAATTTAAAATTTCATGAATATATTATTAAGTAGTTTGTGGGCACGAGAACAACATTGAATTAAATGTTTCAGAATTGTAAGAGATTTTTGATACTATATAATCCAAAAAACATTAAATATATAAATCACTATTCTTATATAATCAACATTTAACTCATTCTTAATCAATATGAAATTTAACGACTCAAACTTAAATTAGACACATGTATTAACAAGAAATAGAAAATGTTGCAAAAACAAATTTTAGTACTAAATATATACCCTATTCAATATGTCACAAATACAATTTAAAGTACCACAATTCCTTATACAAGTGGACTAAAAGAAAATAAAATCATATTGTTTTTAGGTGAATACTCAAATTCTCAAAAGTTTGATTAAGTGTTGTATCATCTTTCAATCATTTAATATCATTTCATTTTTGAATATTTAATTTTGCTGATGAGTAATAAAAAAACTGAAGCATATCTAAGAATCTACCTTGTTATTATATAACCTTTGATTCCAAAAAGATAGTTTCACCTCAATACATACATAAGCAACAAAAAGAAAGTAAAAAAATTGATTGCATTGAAAGTTACATGTTTGAGGGAGTGGTAGAAGAGTCATTGTGACAGTTCCTATTAATCTATCTATCTATTCCAGTTCATTGAAAACTAGTTAGCTTGTTCCACTTGAGCTTTCTTTCCACAAACAAAAACTTAGTATCACCAAACTCAAGCTTTCATAATTCAACTTCAACAATCACACTTCACATACACCACCACCACAAAACACTTCACAAATATTCCAATTCTTCAATCTTTACCATCATTCACTCTCTCAAACTTCAAGTTTAAGAGGTACATACACTTTGTGTGTACTTTAAGTATCATTTATGGTATATCTAGAATTTGTGTTTTTTTTTTTCAAGATACATTTTTTTTGTCTTCTTTTGATTGAATTGTGTGCATTTTTTCAATACAAATCAAGCTTTTTTTCTAATGTCATTATTTTTTGTGTTATGTTTTTTAGGAGAATTAGTTTTCAGGGGATGAAGATCTAAATTCTAATGTCAGTTTTTTTTTAGTTTTTAAATTTGTTGAGAAAATGTAGCTTAAGAATTTGAGAATTTGAATTCATGAATAGAAGAATAATAATGGAATTTTGCTGGGTAGATTCATTTTTCTTTCAATTTATTCTTTCTTTTTTCAGGAAATAATTAATTTAGAGAGCTAAAGAGTTGGTCAGTGGTGATAAATGTGAATCTAGATTTGTGTCAAATATTGCAAATAATTCAAGTTCTTATTTGATAATTGAAGGGGATAGAAATGGTAAAAAAAACAATATAACTTTTTTTTGCAGAGAATACACATTGAGATGGATAAGAGGACACTTTTTTCCCTTGATCTTTTAATTATTATCCTTTAGAATATCTTCTAATTAACATTAACATGTTATTCAAAATTTTATTTACATCTGCATGCAACAAAACTAATTTTATATGATAACTGAGATCTATTTAAATGACTACATTTTTTAAGAAATAATTTTTCATAGGAAATTATCTAAGTTTATATGTATAAACTAACATCTATTTTTTGTGACTATTTATAGCATAATGGAATCTGAAAATGAAGTTGTTATGGAAGACGAGAAACATGTTATTGGAGAAACAACTAAGGAGAACATACACAAAGAAATTGAAGAAAATTTTAATGAAGAAATTCAGACCAAGAATGAAGTATCTCAATCCATAGTAGAAAGTGAAGGCAACAATTCCAAAGTTACTAAAAACTCTAAACGCATCAAGGTACCATACACAATGGATTATAATAATCGAATGACTTTGCATTAGATCGTATAGGATTTAAACACATGTTAAAATTGTTTGTCTTTTAATAAGCTATTAATGATCGTTGAGTTTCTTAAAAAGTAAAAATAAACTAATGATCTTTAACATTTAGAGTCTAATTGGACTGAGCAAGCATTTCGGAAGAGCTTTTGAAAATAGCTTATAAGTTAAGACATGAATAAGTAATTTTCAGCTTATTTTTATAAGATATCTATGATTGCTTAAGAAAATGGCTTTTAACTTATATGAAAACAACTTGAGATTATTTTTAAGCGCTTAATTAAGCTGACCTTCTTAATTCAATGCAAGGAATCTGGTGTCAAAAGTAATGTTGCTACAAAGAACACTAAATCTTCCACCAAAGATAAACAAAATTTGAAGGCTACAACATCATCATCTCAAACAAAGAGGCAAAACCTTTCCAAGAGCCTTACTTTCCCATCCAAATCAGCTCTTGTTGAAGCTATGAAGAAAAGCACTGATGGGAATATTCTTCTAAAGACTTTACATAAGCATGTTCAAGCTGAGGCTTCAACTCTTCATTCCAAAAAGTTGACAAACTCAAAGGATGCAAAAACAAACCATGGAAGTTCTAAACAAAGGACTTCTTTGACATCCATCAATAGCTTTAAACCCTCTGAGGTAAGAATAATTTTTGTTTCTTAGTGCCTTTTTTTTGGTATCTTGGTAGTTTCTTTTAATTTCATTGGTTTCCATGTTCATAACTTCTATATTATCAACTAGTTTGGAAGGTCTCCACCAATGAATGCACTTTCCAAGAGCCATACATCTGAGGCATCCTTGTAAGTCCCAAACTCAACTTTATGGTTTTAAATTTTAGTCCACAACTGTAATTGTGTATGCAGCGTAAAAGATTTTAAGCCTCTGCAACTGCAATTACGGCCGTATTAGTCACATATTTTTCGCATTTTCCTGCAATATCAATGACTGCAGCATAGCTGTAACCACAATCGCAATTTATAAATCCTTCTTGGTTATAAAATTATTTATCGATTTATTTTGGTCTAAGGTAGACTCAACTATAATCAAGAACTCATATATATTCAGGAGAATGCTTCACATTTTTCTGATGAATGAATTATGAACCTTAGTTTTCTACATAATTGCAGACCTGTTGATCAGAATTCAAACCCTGCAAAAACTGAAAACCTGAATAAAGAAGAAGACGATGTTCATTCCACAACTTCGTAAGATTTATACACTCTTTAAGTCTTGTACAATTATGTTTCATTAGGATATGATGAATTTGTGGCATTGATATCTCTTGATGAATGAATTACCATTCTTTTCTTTAGCTATAATATTCATGGAAGTTTGTTTGCATGCTATCAGAAGTCTTACTCCTCGTAGGAAGAGCAACGGTTTTGGATTTTCATTCAGATTGGAAGAACGAGCTGAAAAAAGAAGAGAGGTTGTTGTTGAAACCTTAAAATAAATCTATTGATATTGCATATACAGCCAGATATTAGTCCTAATTTATCTTTTTTCATTCAGTTCTTCTCAAAGTTAGAAGAAAAAATTCAGGAAAAGGAAGCAGAGAAGAGTAATATGCAAGAGAAATCAAAGGTATCAATGCAAACAACCGATCCATATTCTGCTCATTTTCTTCTGTTATCTTATTCTCTCTATTTGTTCCATCTGATTTCTGTCAGGAAAACCAAGAGGCAGAGATCAAGAAATTAAGAAAAAGGATGACATTCAAAGCAGCTCCAATGCCGAGTTTCTATAAGGAACCTCCTCCAAAAGTTGAACTGAAGAAGGTAACTCTTCTCGCAATATCTAGTCTTGTTTACTTTGAGAAAACGTTTCTTTTATCATTTCTTATTTTATATTCATTCTATTTAATATACTTTATTTACTAATTAGATACCTACAACACGCCCGAAATCACCAAAGCTTGGAAGAAACAAAGGATCTGTAGTGAACAACAATTCAGAAGATAAGTCTAGTTCTAGTCCACATGAGAAGCAACAGCAAAATGATTCATTCAAGGCAAAGGTAAAGGGTTATAAAGATATAATAACTTCAAAGAAACCAATAAAAAAAACTCAAGCCAAATTGCATTCTCAGGAAATTGAAGTCACAAAAACAGAAATAAATTATATTAGGTCTACCACAAATGAGGTCTCAGTAATCAACCAAGATGCAAAAGCAGTTATAGAAAGCAACGAAGAATGTAAAGATACAACTGTTAATATTTCTGAATACCAAAATGGGACGGAGCTACAATCCCAAAATGATCTTTCTCAGAACAGTGCTTTGGTCCTAAATGCATCCACTCCTGAAATAGTATCCTATGAGGTTACTGTTGGAGTGTAGATTGCAAAGTATATTTATGTAAACTTAAGATTCCAAATTACCTGTTATTTCACTATTATTGTGTATATAGAGGTTGCTTCATGTTCTTCATAAACATGTATTGCAATTAAGGTAGTTGCTTCTTTTATTAAAAATGTTGTCGTTTGTAACGAATGTAAGAAAGCTTTGTTAATTTGTTATTATTAAGCAAGTTGTTGATGTGTTTTTCCCTCTGATTGAAGAAACATTGTTATCATTGCCCCTTGTAGCTTCTCATTAGAAAATATATGGAATATGGCACTATTCCAAATTATTCAAGGCAAACATTCTCTCATTTCAATTGGCTGAAGTTTCAATCCATAATAATGATGAAAACTTTAAAGAACAAGAACCTAACAAATAGACATTGCGTCAATATTTAGTTTTATTTTTGCATAACTCTTGACATAGAATTGTGGAGAAAATATTTGTAATCCATTCCACAAAATAGACCGTTCCACTTTGTTGGGTTAGCATATCAATGGACATGTAAAAGATGTCTTCAAAACACTATAGAAACTGCACACCATAGAATAATACAAAATGACATTTCATTAAAAGACTAATTCAGAATATTGCCTATTTGAATATCAATTTTTCATTTATCATCACACCCACTAACTAGCATTAGAGTAGCATAAACAAATTTTGTTCCACTGTTGCTAGGAGCCATGGTGTAATTGTCATTGGATGTTTGATGTCTATGAACATATTTACCCAACACTCCAATGCTTGGAAGGTAACCAGAAAGAAAACAACATTGTGTTTGATTAAAAGTCCTAAATGTGTTCGATTAAGTTCTAGCTTTTGGCCGCCGATTAAGATGGATGGTCTATGCTGTCAAGCTCCACTTTGAGAAGAGAAATGAGGTGCTCGGCCAAGTGGTACAATGAGATCCTTCAAAACATTATACTCTTCCATACCTATTTGTGAACCACTCAGAACCTGCTTCACCAAACCGACAACAGAACAATGGTTAACAAAATAAATGTTGAAGACATGCCATAACTCATAAAGATAAACATAAAACTAATAAGATATGGTTAACCTCCATATTCCATATTTGTCATAAAGGAAATTTTGCAAACCATGAAATAACTCAGTTTATATGCTGAACATCATTTCTCACAAAAAAATTATTGGGACATTCCCAATAAATTCAGAGAGGGGGAAGTGGGTTTATATAAAAAAATAATATAAAAGTCACATTGATTTGCAATAAATTTTTTGCATATGGTGATTTGAGTGCACATCTTGTGGTCAACCTCACTTCAACTAGAAATCTCCATAGCGCTAAAAGTTGGACTGCTAATGTAAGGATAAATTCCGAAAAGATTTTCATGTCTACAGCCATGGGAGGAAAACCACATCAGATAATCCAAGTTGTAGGGTCAAAAAAATATCTAAGCACAGGGCAACTAAGTTATGTGGGTTTATTTTGTGAAGTTCACATTTAGAATCAATAAACGGAAGTGAAAGAAACACAGATAAAAGGTAACCAAAATAATAGCAAATGAAATTGTGGACATATTGAACACTTGCTGACCTAAGATGATAAACACCCAAGTGAGGGTTGATAAAGAAAAAAGGGGTATAATGTAATATAAAATGTGGTAAGGATATATGGTAAATTAAGAGTGGGGTAGGCTGCTTAGTTGGCAGGTTTGTTATGCCTTGGTAGTATAAATAGTGAGGTGAGTGGATTGTGATGGGTATGCAAAAATATAGGGAACCTTTATGAGAGTTTTCTCCTTCTCTGAGGAACTTGGCTCTGGGGTAGATTGGGACTCTTCCTTTTTACTACATAAGATCATTATACCCTTTTTCCATATCAACCCTCACTTGGGTCTCTATCATAAGATCATTGTCATAATAAGGACTTAGTGTTTTGTCAGGCATGCAACCTGATATCATTATAAAAAAGTAATATGCATAAAATAATAAAGCAATGCAATATAGACAAACAGTCTCACCTTGTGAAACAAGTCCCTCCTATCTGTCATGTATGAGATAAGAGCAGGTATTCTACAAACAGACAATGCATCAACAAACAAGAGAGCAACCACTTGCCATTGTTTGAATCTGAATCCTGGTAGTGGGTCCACAAATGACATTGTATCCAGCAAGCATACCTAAGAGAAAGTTGTGCACATAATCCATCAACATATAATAAACAAGTAATGGATATATTTATAACTTTACCGATAAGAGAATATATCTTAAACCTATTACAGCCTTAAACCCATGAACTTTCACAAATGACTAAATTTTGAAAACGAATACAACCTGGTCCTAGAAAGTTCCTACTGTGCACGAGTACAAGGAACTAAGGAATTGTTGATCCTGTGGCTTGGGTCTGTAGTAGCAAGCCCTGTCTTGCCTTTGCAAGAGTCAAACTCCACAACTCGCTAACATCGTTCCGTGACTACTCTTCATTCACAAATTTCTAATGTGATTTTTAAAATTAAATTTCGCTTTTTCAAATAATAATGCATTATTTTAAAACCAAAGAATTATTTTAACTCCCAATCTAAATCAATTGCTATTCTCATTCACATATGCTAAATTGATGAAAAGGGGAGAAATCATTTTAGTATTTGCTTCCAGCAAATAGCCCTTGCTATACGGTGCTAAGACAATTCCAACTTGGTGGTATCTAGCAATTGCAGGTATCCTAAATTGAACTGCATAAGGAATGAAGTAGTAAGATCGATGTATATAAAATTAACATGTGTGATTCAATGAATTGATTTTTCCTCTTCCACATTTGAGATTTCTCATTAACTTTTTGCTGATTTCTTTATTTTGTGTGATCAGTCGCTCTGCATTTTTTTTTTTTGGAAGAGGGTCACAAACATAACAGAGATGTCATAATCAAGACAATGTGATATGCAGTAGGCCTTGCATATCGAGTGTAATAAATATTTAATGACTTAATCTAAAAAAACTATATTACAATGTAAACTATAATAAACAGATAACTTAAAATGCTTACCATCCCTTGCTCTAATGTAGATACTGGCATTGGCAACTTGAGCTCAGCAACAACAGCAGGTAAAACTCGAGCAAGGCAACTGGCTAATGTTTGTTTTATTTCAGATGATCGACCATCTGTCAAGACAATTTTGCAAGGATATTCTCTCCCATCAACTGATAGAAATTCTTCATAAAAACTTACATCCCTCCCATATATATATGCCAAAGAAGATGATGTTATCCACGAAAAGAAGGCATTCCACATAGTAGCAAAAGGTGACAGCTAAAAGAATGTTCGAAAAATAAAGACGTGTAAAGTTGAGTAAACCATGAAAACTTGTACAACTTTGAATACTCTTTAAAAAATTAGTAGACTTACAGTCAAGCTAAATCCTTCTGGTGGAGCATCAAACCAAGAGTCATCAGAGTCAAACAAATCAAAATCAGAAATTCCAGGCTTCCTTGGCCATTTCAGAGTAACTAAATCTGTTTCTAGAATATCAACATCGTCCAAAGTAATTTCCTCAACAGCATTTTCAGGATGTGGCAATATAATGATTCCAGCTTCAGAAACTGCACAAGATGCATTAATAAAAAAAAATTCGAAATAATTTAATAATCAAATAGAAAATTCTCTAAAGAAAGACCAATTACCAGCATCAATGGCATCTGAGCTTCCAGATGCAACTGCTTCGGATGCTTGGCTCAATGCAATTGCACAGGCTTCTGCAGATACAGAACGTAATATATCTTCATCATCAACAACATCTACATTATCTGCCACATCAGATTCCTTTTTAATGTTTCCAAATTCTTTAAATGCACAAAGATTTGTACTCCCACAACCGTCGATTTTCTTATCAGCCCAAGTAACAGAGCGACCAAGTTTCTTTTTACCATTAGATTTAAGAGAAGATTTGGGTTTAGTATCGCATGATACAATTTCTTTTTCAATTTGGATTTTCTCTTCAACATCGGAAGGATCAAAATTGGAAGTGGAAGCATCATCATTAGCAGTGACTCTATTTGTTTTCCCTTTGAGAACATTTTTACATGATTTGGCTATTTCCTTGTCTTTTTTCGAGGCACTTAAATTTAGACTACTCTCAAAAGAAGAAGACAGAGCTTGTATATCATCATCTTTCCTGACGAATTCGTGGTCAACCCTTTTTGGCTGTTCCAATATGGCTGTTGGCTTAATTTGATGATCAACAGTTGCATCTGTTTGCCCTGATGATACCTTTGAAACACTATACTCATCTTGCATAATTATAGTACTCATAAAGTCAAACTCGCTGTTAAGTAAATTTTTGTCACCATTTGACTTCCCATGACTAGCTTTGGACCCTGCAATGCACAATCAGCAGTTGGAAAGTGGAAAAGAATAACTAGTAACTATACTATTCCATTTATCAGAACTTAGGTCCTCAACTTCACAGATATATCATAATCACCCATAAGCAAACAAATGAATACAATACAATAAATAGACACTCTTAAACAAGAAATGGCATAAAATTACATAGAATGCCATAAAACTCTCACCTTTTTTAGTATTTTTCTGAGAACCCTTAGAACCATTATCTCTTTTTTTTGGTACATAACCCTCAATTGCATTTGATGGTCCAACCCACTGCTCCAACGACACCTCAGTGACGGTTTCTGTTTTATCCTGTATTCTCAAGCTAGACAAACCTAACTCTCCATCCTTTCCCGAATTCTCCACTGGTTCCAGATTAGAATTCCCAAACAACCTAAGAATATTGTTCAGTTTCTGCGGGTCTAAAGCTAAGCTCCTCTTATCTTTCAAGCTTCCAGCAAAAGCTTTGCTGTTAACCACACAACTAGAAGAACAAAACATGTATGTTTCATGCAGGTCATACACCTTGTGCTCCTTCAATGAAATTCGATATCTACCCTTCCGAGGGCGTTCAGATGGCAAAGGATTGCAGCACAATGGATAACCGCACACTTCTGTAATGGACCTTTCGGTTACAACATCTTCATAATCACTCCTTGAGATCAAAGATCCAGCTGCAAACAGCTGGTCTTCACTTTGGATGCCTTCAAGGAGGGCCAGTTGCAACTTAAAAACAGCATCTTTGACAGAAATCGGCTGGTCCTTTTCCATCAGAAGCAAGCAAATATCTAGAAATTGTATGAGGTACAAAGAACACCAAAATAAGTTGCTAGTTTCAAACAAAATTTAGAACTCACGTCACAAGATATGGATCAAGTAAGTAATTATGTTAAAACACCCATCCAATTGTAAAAAACATAAAAGGGAAGAACAAATAAATTATTATATCGATGTCGATTATTGAAAATAGGAGTGGCAAAATGGAATGATTTGGATTCTAATGGACTGACCAAAACAATCCATTAAACATTCTTTAAAAAAATCCAATCCAATCATAAAATTAATTCAAATATTAAAATTATGACTCATTAGATATTAATAATATGTGTCCCACTCGAGTTAATCCGCCCTCGCTAGACTTTATAAATACTTTTAATCAAACAATCTCAATATGTGTGCCACGCACAACCCTCTTGACCCCAGTCCATCCCTTGCTCACCCCACTTTACTTGAAAACAAATAACAATGTAACCCCAACTTGTGTTGTGGAATATCCTCATCAGATAATACTACTACTAATAATAATAAAATTAACTTTTCATAATGATGTAACTCCCAATAAAGCTATTCAAGTATTTAATCATAAGTAATCATATTCTAATTATACACGCAATGATTCAGCCAAGAACTTCATGATTTCCCGTGAACACTACTCCAGTACAGACACATTCAAGTTCATGCAACAAGCACTGTCATTTTTAAAAGAGTGGGCAAACTAATACTTTGGTCTCACTGCTATATCATTATCTTCATTTCATTACGGCAGCTTGAGTTTTCTTCTAAGTCTAGATAAAGGCACAGTGGCATGCATGAGAAATATAGATACATACACATGGAGAATGTACTGTGCAGGAAACTACACAAATAAAAGATGAAAAAAACAGGGAAACAAAGAACATGACGACATGAGATTAAACACAAGCTCTTCATATATAGTTCTGTCAAAGTAATAACTCTTAGAGGGTACTTCCTTTAATCACTCTTTCCATAAAAATCTTACCCAAAAAGTACCAATAGCTACAATTGATTTCACAATCTACTTCCTTTAACCACTGCTAAAGACTACCTTCTATATCTATGCTAAAACACATATTAATAACTAATATTCAAACCAACTAATAGAATTACATTGGCAACTTTCAAGAATGAACAAATTAAAAACAAAATGCCAATTATTAACTACATTAAGGAGGTGCAATCGTAAACAAAATCAACTTCATTCAGCAAGCAAGATTACCAAATTAAGAACTGAAATCGTGAACTGAATCGTGACTTTAAAAATCGCAAATGAATCGATAATTTGGGAAGGAATGAAAGAAGATTGCTACAATGGTGTGTTTGAAATTAGGTTGAGAGTGATTGGTTGAACAAATTAGGTTTTTGAAAACAACTCTATGCAAATTGTTTTTTCTATTAATAATTAGGTTTTCAAACAGCGAGAGTTGCTTTGATATTTGAGTTGATAAGAGTAATTGTTATAGCTGATGAACACTACAACATCAACATACATAAGTTCCAAACACATTCCATTGAAAATCACTTTCATCTATTAATATATTTTTTTTTAACAACAGCATGTTAGGAAGACCACAATACTTCATCTTCCCCAACAAAAATTCAAAAGCATCAACAATATTTGTTATTGATATTACATGAGTAACATCCGAAGTGTCAAATCAAAACACATCCTCACGGAAACAACATTATAGAACATCAGAAAACGACTTCAGTGAACACAACATCATAATTTTCAGGTTCAATTTATTTGAAAACAGGAACTAGGGCAAAAAGAAAATAGGGAAAAACAGAAATTGATACTTGATGTTGCAGATGAAGCAAGGGAGAAGGAGACGTTGGCGGTTCAGAGATGAATCGAGAAACTTTGGACGACGGTGAGAGAGAGGGAGAGCAAAGGTTAAGGTCGATGGCCGTCGCCGGTGGAAGGGAGAGGGAGAAGTGTCTGTGTGGATTATTAGAATTTGTTTTCTAGTTAGAAACTGTTGCAGGAAGTGTTAATTATTTTCTATGCTACGTAGGGGTGGAAATAGGCCAGGCTTTGAAAATCCTGAGTCTGGTCTATGATTTATTTTTTCGGCTTAAGTATGGCTTACGGTCTATCATGCTTTTTTTCGGCCTAAGTCTGGCCTTTTTAATAGTTTTTAATAGTTTGGTCTGCCCTGGAAGCCTTTTTAAAAGTCTTTTTAAACGAATGTATTATTACTTTTTAAACAAATAAGAAACAATTACTAAGTGATTGACTAATTAAACTATTACCGAATATAAAACGACTACCGAATATAGAACTGTTACCGAATATAGAACGATTGAATATGGAATGATTAATAAGTGATTGTCTAGTTGATAGAATTTAAAATAGAAAATAATATTATTAATATAATAATAAAAATAATATTAATAAATAATAAATATATATAAGCCGGCCTATTAGACCTAACAGATTTTTTTATAAGCATGAGTCTGACCTATTTAAATAAATAGATAGATAATCTCTTAACCATCCCATTAAATAGGTAGAAGATTCATTAAATTGTGAAACATTACCCTGCCATAATGTAATATGCTTCCAATGCCAATAAAAAGTAACCCATCCAATGGTATTTAACATCCAGAAAACTGCCAAATAAAATGCGTCCCAAGCTGAAATATCACAAGTACCACCTCGTCCCGGACCATCGCAAGGAAAACTATAACCAAAATCCTTTTTATTCGGCATTAACTTCGAACCACGTGCATCCAAAGCACCTTTTACTAAGATCAATGTAGTTGTATGTAAACCAAGAGCAATAGCATGATGAACTAAGAAGTCTCCAGGCCCAATTGTTAAAAATAGAGAATTACTATTCTCATTAATAGCATTGAACCAACGTCTTAACCTAGCCTTTTTATTAAATAGATCAGGTCAGGCCATAAGTAGACCAAGTCAGACCATAAGTAGGTCAGGCCATAGGCCCCTACGGACGGTCTAGCCTATTCTCATCCCTAATACTACAGAATACAAATACGAATACAATCGCAGATATTTGATTGTAAATTTAAATTCAATGATAAAAAAAAAGTTAAATAATAGTAAATATAAATATGGTAAATTTTTAATATCGTTAAGATGAAAATTACATCTATAATTTTAAATTAGGCCGTTTTTTTAATTTTAGTATGATTTTCTAACATAAAAAATAGTAAATCAATCATTCAACTACATTTTTTTCTATTATAAAATTAATTTTTATATTTATCACATATTTAAATAAATGTTAATATAATTTTTCCTGTTGTTGTAAAAAAAATTAATAAATAAATATATTTTATATATAATGTCTAAAAAAATAAAGTCTCAAACATTATTAATTGACATGTAGTGATATAACAAATATTTTAGACCAAACATTCATAAAATGTACATTATTTATTGAAATGACTTATGAAAATTAACGTCATTCAACTCATGACATAATAAGA
>JBBPBT010000217.1:3313974-3343993 GCA_037974875.1 Cicer bijugum
ATGTAATGATAAAAAAGAATTGAAAAAAAAAAACTCATTAATCAAAGAGAAGTATGAATGTAGAATTTTGATATTTTTTATAATTTGTATAGATTTATTTTTTAATTTTTTACTAAATCTAGTTTTGAAAAATAGTATATTAATTAGTAAAATTATCAGTAAATTGTATAAAATAAAAGATACAATATTTAGATTATATTGTTTAGAAAATCAAATATAACCCCCGAGTAGTTATTTAAGCATATGTTTTTTATACTAATATGTAAAGTTAGTTTTTATTTAGGCTAAATTATATTTGTGGTTCCTTAACTTAATTTCAGATAACGTTTTAGTTTTTTAACTTTTTTTTTTCTTCCCATTTCAGTATTTTATCTTTTGAAATAATTTCAACTTTACCTTTTAAGTGGGTTTCCGTTAAGGCAACGTTAACAAATTTCTTCGTTCATTTTCTTCTTCCATCCATGAAAAAATCATATTCACGATTCCCAAAACTCAAGATCCATGGCCGCTTCATGTTCAAATGGGTCAAATACACAGTCCTACAACTATGGTTCTTTCGTTTCCAGTGGAATTCGTGAGCTGCCAAATTGTGCTTGTGGTTTGAAACATGTGATGCGCACAATGACAAAATGCGGTCCGAACAGTGGAAGAAAGTTTTGGGGTTGTAGGAATTTTGTGGTAAGTAACAATACCTTTATGGTTTTCGATATTTTAGTTGAGGTTCTTAGATTGGATTTGGAATTTTGTTTTTCATACTGGTTTTCTCATATTAGGGTTTTAGATTTATGGTTTTTTGGTCCATATTAGAAATTTGTTATTCAATTCTTGTTGATTTGTTATTGATGTTGTCTTTGTTCATCAATTGTAGAGTTATGATATTGAATATAGATACAATTACTTTGTTTGAGATTCAGACTATATGCCTCAAACAAAACAGAGAATTCCACAACAGATACATGCACAATATTTAGAGTGCCCCCAAAAGGAGTTGGAGATTATGACTCTTAGGAATGTCATTTTGAAGATGATTGGAGATCACAAGTCAACCATTATTAAGATGAAGTTGCTTCTATTTTTATGTGTTTTATTTGGTGTAGCATGTGTTATTTTATTGTTGATCTTAGCTCTAAAATGAGCTTATTGTAGTTGATGTAATTTTCTTGAGGTTGATGTAGTAGATTTGTTGGAAGTATGTAGTTATGATAGAGTTTGGTGTATGGAATTTGGAACTATTAATGTAATTTTCTTTTGCATCAATTGTAGCTCCAATGATCTTGGTTGTTATTTCTTTAATTATTATTGTCAATATAATGTTTGATTTGTCTGCAGTTGTATTATTAAACAATAAATTTAAATTGATAAAAATCAGAAAGTCAACATGGTGCTATGAATCTCAGAAAATCAGAATTGAGATGTATAATTCATTCATTCATAAGGAATGCATAATTCATAATTCTACTTCATTCATAATTCATTTCCTGCATAATTCATTCATTCATAATTCTGCTTCAGGTGGTACAAAATGGCATGCAATGATCATATACCATTTTCTGCATAATTCATTCATTCATAATCCATAATTCTGTTTCAGGTGGTACAAAATGACATACAATTATCATAAACCATTTCCTGCATAATTCATTTATTCATAATCCATAATTTTGTTTTAGGTGGTACAAAATGACATAAAGTGATCATAAACTGACAGAAAGTGTTTGACTAACAAAAAGTGATCATAAATTGATCATACACCAACAAAAATTGTTCATAAACTAAAATAAACTAACAAAAAGTGATCATGAACTCATGATAAACTAGCAAAAAGTGACAAATCCTAATATTACAATTTTCATGTTTTGAACTTCGGTCTAAAAGTGCTTGAGCTTAATCTTGTGCAGGCTGGGAATGAGCTTGTGCAAGCTGGGACTAGACTCGTGCAGGCTAGGATTGAGCTTGTGCAGGCTGGGACTGACCTTGTGCAGATTATAGTTTCCTGGGTCTTCCTATGCGTTTGACAGATTGTGTGGGTTGGTTTTTCTTGGGTCTTCCTCTGGTTTTGATAGGTTGTGATTGGGCTTGGGTCTGGGCAGCTTGACTTTGGGCTTAAACAACTTCAGTTTGGGCTTGGACAACTTCAGTTTGGGCTTGACCAACTTCAGTTTGAGTCTGACTTTCTTGGGTTTGGCTTGGACATAATGTCTTGTTATGACCAAGTTGTTTATAGTTGGTGCACTTACTTGACATCCCTTTCCTACTAATCATTGTCGAGTCCTTATTTTTTTCATCGCCATCTTTGTTCCTTGACCTTTTGGGCATTCCTGGAAGCTTTCTTGATGGTGGTGGTAAGACATCAAGATATGGAGTTTGAGCCCATATATTATGTCCATTTGTTGGGTAAATAACAGGTCGGTAACAAGTCGCATATGTATCTCGCCTATAATATGTTGGAATCAAGACTTCTGGATCTTTTTTGAGGAAGTTGCAGCATCAAATTGCATGGCAGTAGGGAATTCCAGTGAGCATCCACTTCCTACATGAATATTCTCTATTTTCGAGTGACACCACAAACTTATCTCTTGTGTGGTTGATGTTACTAACTCCAAATATATTTTCACCAGCATACCTTGTTTAATAAGAATAACAAGAATTAAGACATAATTTAGAATTAGCATAAAAAACAAAACATAATCATATTTCAGAACATAACATAATCATACCATAATCAGATTTCAGAACTGAACAAAATCAGATTTCACAACAGAACGAAATCATGCAACTTAAAAAACATAACATAAAAAACATATTTTAGGCAGCTTAGCATAAAAAACAGATTTCAGAACATAATCATACCGTAAAAAATAGATTTCAAGTACCATAGCATAATAAATATGTTTCAAAACCATATTAATAATTGACAAAGAATCATATCAGAAAAAACAGATTCAGAACAGAGTCATGCCATAAAAAACAAATTTTAAGTACCATGACATGCTAAACATATTTCAGGCAGCTTAGCATAAAAAACATATTTCAGAACCGTAGAATTAAAAAACAGAACAAAACCAAAGCATAAAAAACAATATTACCTACACATCCACATTCTTGATAATTCTTGTTCCTTTGCTAACTTTTTCTGGATTTGAGGCAGAACATAACAAGTGTATCTTTCTAATGTAGTTCTATTTTTTGTCCACCTTACCGTTAAGTACAATTTGATGTCTTCAAACATTATCACTATGGGTTTCCCTCTAGGTCCAATTATGACACTATTGAATGTCTTTGACATATTGTTGACAAGCACATCATATTTAGAATTGAAACTAAATCTTGACTTTGACCTAAACCTTGGTGGAATCTTCACCAAATATTTGTAGGCCTCTTCATTAACCTTCCTCAACTCTTTTATTTCTCTTTCCCATTGTTGAGGATATGTTGACTTGGCTGCCTTCCACATCAATTCCTTAAGTTTCTTCCCTAGGTACATTTTTCTGAAGTTGTTATAGATGTGTCTTACACAAAACTTTTGTTCAACCCCAGGAAGCAACTCATCCATTGCCAGCAACAATCCCTAACATAAACAAGAGAAATTAACACATATAAATAAATTAACATAAATAAACATATTAACATAAATGAATAATGATTAATTGAACTTAAATGAATACTTTTTGCTGATCGAATATAAAAGTGTAGAATTTGCATGGTTGTTGTCCACCCAAGTCATTAATTAATAATTTAAGGAACCAAGTCCATGAATCTCATGTCTCACCTTCAACTACAGCCACAACAATTGGAAGCATTTGGTCATTTGGGTCTCTACCTCCGAATTTGTAGCTTGGACTTCTAACTTAACAGTAATATTTGGATTTGATCTTAATAACTCATGACAGTAATCATACAATCTTAGATATTGCTCTTTGAATGATCCATCAACCATATCAATTGCAACCCTACGTGTCCTGAATGCCTTCATCTTACTTACTCCAACATTCCACTTTTGATGAACCTTGTTAGAAATATCTGTAATTTTTATGTTCGGGTTCTCTTTAACTGTTGAGTACAATCTTTTCCCGGGTCAACTTGATCTCATAAATTTGACCTTATACTATTTATTACATGAATGTGTGTCAACTAGTTTCCTAAGTTGCCATGTAACTTCATCAGGTAACTTTGCACAATAGACAAACGACTCACAACCTTCCTTGCATTGAACTCTCACTCTTAGTTTGTCATTTTTTATAAACTTCAAATCCCTCCCATTATGAATGGCATATGTTGTCATAGCCTCCTTAAATTCTTCTTTACTAGTGAAAATGGTTCCTAAAACCCACTTATAATCTTCCATTTCTTTTGGCATGACAAATAAAAGATACTTCACAGTTTCTTATAAATCATCACTCTCCAATTCCTCTAAAAAATATTCTTCGTCAAATAATTCCTTCTCACTTTGCATTTTATGTTCCTTTCTGTTTGAAGCCGAATTCAAAGTATCATCACTTGACACATTGGCCTCTTCATCTTCATCCATAATATGTTCTTTCTCAACACGAATCTTCTTAGGTCTCCCTTTTTTCTTACTGGTACTTTCTTTCTTTTTTTGTTAGTATTAGACCCTTTCTTAATTGCACCATTCCTCTTATCAATTTCAACTTGATACTCGGTTTCGTTACCACCTACCCCTCATTGTCCTTCAAGTCTGTCACCACCTATTTGGACCTCATCAAACCGATCATTCATGGGCAATTCATCATCAGAGTCTCCAAAAATTACATTAACAACACTATCTTCACCAGCAGACTCAATATTGTCTTCTGTTTGGGTTGCATTTTGGGCTGGTTCATGTGTATCATTTCCTACTTAAGCAATTAAAACATTTTTAAAACAAAATTACTATAAAAAGTGAAAATTTATTTTGCGAGAAACTATCATATTTATTTTTTAATTTGAGATTTTTTTAAATAAAAAAGATCAAATCGTGAAAAATATTGCACCCCACTATGAGAAAAATATTATTTGTTGATTTTATAATGCCACCTCAACAATGTTAAGGATATGTGGGTGTCTAACATTACAAGTTTTGATACTTAAAAATCATTTTCAGCAAGAAATAATTTAATTGATGAATATGAAAAATGACTCAAAGTTAAAGGATACTATGTGTAATTTGGTCCAAAATAATCTTAGAACTGTGACTCACTACAAAAATGTGTTAAATAGTGGAGGATATTAAGAGTATATCATATCTGTACATTATAGGTTAACAATATGCGTTCAAAACATTCTCACATAATAGTTTTTACAATAATATAATTTTTTTCTGCAATAGTTAATTTGAACCATTGTGTAGATTAATAATTGATTGTTGATATAATATTTTTGCGTATAAATAATTGGTCATTTAATATTTAAGGACACAAGTAAACTGGCACAATTGGATAACTTAAACTTTTTATATGTATTATTTTGAAAAATTTAAACTGAGTTTATGTTAATTGAATAATTTAAAATGTCATTTTGGTGATATATTTTGATATATATAATGTGTTAGATGGAAAATTTGAACAAAGAAGATGGAGAAGAGAGAGAAAGAGAGAAAGAGAAAGAGAAAGAGAAAAAAAGGGTTCTCAGGAATGGAATAAAAATCATTAAAATAACTAAAATATCCATAAATATGTATACGTATACGGTATATGTGTTTAAATGTGTGTTTAAATAACATTTTTCTTTTAACTAGAGGAATGATATTGGAACACACTATTAAACCCAAATACAAACATAAATCCTTGTGGCCACACATATTCTCTCTCTTCATTAAATTCCCCTCCTTTTTTTATTTTCTCTTTTTTGTCTCTTTTTTTTAGATTTTTTTGTCTTCCTCTCTACAAATAAACACATTTAGTAAACTTACAATGAAAATCCCAACAAGCGAAACTGAAACTGAGTGCATAGATAAAATATGGAGCAAACGAAGAAAATGGCAGAAGATCGACAGAAGATCAACAGAAGAATCGAATGCAACAAACGAGTGAATGACAGAAAAATGGAATGCAATCGACAACAACAAAGATAGATAAACGAAGAAAACAATATAGAGAAAAAGAGAAGAAGATGGAATGGTGGAGAAGAAGATGGAGAAACGGAGAAGATGGAGAAGAGGGAGAAGAAAGAAATAGAGAAAGAGAAAAAAAAAGGGTTCTCAAGAATGAAATAAAAATCATTAAAATGACTAAAATGTCCCTAAGTATGTATACGTATTTATGTTTGTATATGTGTTTAAATGTGTGTTTAAATAACATTTCTCTTTTAACTAGAGGAATGATATTGGAACATACTATTAAACACAAATACAAACACAAATCCTTGTAACCCTACATATTCTCTCTCTTCGTTAAATTTTCTCTCCTTTTTTTATTTTTCCCTTTTTTTTTTTACTTTGTCATCTGTGCGTATCTAAATATTATACATAAAACTTTGTTTTTGTTACAAATGTAGCTTACGACATATGCTATAATTATGACCAATCAATTTGTCCTGTTGTTCCTTAAACTCAACTAGAAGTTTAACATAAACGCACTGAGATAAAAATAAATAAAACTAATGAAAAAGTCCAAAGAAAGAAAGATACATGGTAGAAAACAACTAAACAAATAAAAGAAAAACTCTATAAATAAACTTAAAATAAAAGCAACAAAAATATGAAAATTTTGAATTTTAAATTTATGGAGGAATTATTTACAATGTTATAAATATATCTATTAAAAAATTATTTAGAAATATTTGTCAACATTCTAATAAAGACTAAAAAAGTTTGTATAATAATTTTGTAGAGACTAAAAAATATTAATTTTTTTATGTGGACTAAAAACGAAATTTTAAAATTTTATAAAAATTAAAAAATTATTTAACTAAAAAATAAATTATATAATAAAAGAGAAAAACTTATATTATAAATTGTGTTTCCGGGAAGTTTTGATTTAAAAATAAATAAATGTACGAGTGTTGTTGTAGTAGTAATTAAATATATTAAAATTACAAAAATAAACATAAATATGTCTTTAATCATTTTGATATTTAAATATAGTTTTAGTTAATTAATTTAGAACTCATTTTTCATTAGTGACTTTATTCTAAAACATTACTAACATATGAGAGATTTGAGAGTGTATTTTTATTTTTGATAAAATCATAGATTATAGATATATAATACTTCCACACCTCAAATCAAAATAAATTTATGAATCCATTCATCTTAATAAGGTTAATTTATCAGTGAGAAGGGGAAATAGTTGTAATAAGGATCTAACTCCAAACCTTCTTCTCAATACTCTTATCCCAACCTGAAAAGCTGGACTTGTGTTAACTGTCAATGAAACACAACCTTCTTCTGTTATGATCTTCCCTTTTCATTTCGGTGTTTCAAAATTCTCTGGAATTTTGTAAGTGGCCTATCACTATTGATGTTCAGGATTCAGAAATCTTGTGGACCACTGTACTGATATATAATTACTGCCATTATGAAATTGGATCCATCATAACATTCACTCCTACTCTGGATTTGATTTTTAAGTGTTACAATTATAATACTATGATTGTAGTTTTTATTTTTTTATTAAAAGCATGCTAGCATTAGTTCCGAAAATTCATCAGGGTCAACACACTGCCTTTATTCTTAGCATTATTTTCATGATATGATGATGTTTCTTTTGTACCAATGTATTCAATTTTGCTTGTCCTACAAATTGAGATAGTCAAATAGTTTTTTAACATGTAAATACAAAAGGATCATACACACAAAGCAACCACAATTATGAGTCACAAGACAATTATTTTAGAGCCACATGAATTTAATTAATGGACTCATAAAATTGACTTACTTGAGTGGAGGAGAAGGAGATGAAGAATAAAAAAGGACAACTATTATGTCAAATATATAAAAAGAGGACCACTAGAGAAAGACAAGGAATTTGTACTAAGCAAACATGTTATGAGATTTTCATGTCTAGAGACAAGTTGAAAGGTCCTATTCTCAGCCTCACTGTTGAAATCTGACCCATCTGAACAATTCTGTTCTGTTTAATAACTAACCAAAGGGTTGCTTGGATTAGCAAGTGACATTTCACTATACTTTCTGTACAATATCTCAGTTCAACCATAAAGGTAGCATTCAAAGTATGTGTAAAAGAATTAGAAAGTCATTGTCAGAAAATGAATCATAAAAGTGTTTCTGATCTCTCACCAGAACTCATAATCACAAGTTAAGCCACATGCATGTTTCACCACAATGCAAGTTACACACTTGGAATATCTCTAAAAAATTTCAATATAATTTTTCTGATAGATCATGTGCATCACTCACATGCATACTCCCAAAACATTGCATTCTACGGTACTATTAAATTATAAAGTTTACACATTGGACAAAATAAGATATTTTGTCTTGTTAGAATAATGTATTAATGATGCAACAGAGATATGAGAAGTTTCATCAACAACAAACTTCATTTCTTTTCTTTATTATATTATATCTGTAAAAAAAGGAAGGGGCAGAAGAAATTGCATGCATCCCCACAAATTATTGTAGATCATGCCAAATTGTATAGTATTACAGAGAAGTGAACTTTACATTCTATGTTGGTTAGTGTAATCCAATCCATTTTCATCCAAACATAGTACAATGGAAATGTTACTGATTCATCTCTTTCCTTTCATTTACCCTTTGTCATAAATAGTTAGTTTACAAAGTTAAAAAATGAATCTACAATATAGAAACCTAATTTCATCTATGCAGTTTACATGTTTTCATTATAAGTAATACTCATCACAAGCAATGTAGTATTAGTCCAACCCATAGCTCTAAGTTATTTTAATGCAATATAAATTACTAATGCTAACTCCAACCGCAATTTAAAATAATGGTCGACTTAAGGGTCAAAATTCCATCTAATTTGTGAGAAAATTAAAATTAAACAAAAGTTAAAGATGATACACACTTGTTCTAATCAATAGAAATCAAACTCGTTACTATGGATTTACAACACTCACACTCTGATTGCACATCAACCACTTGATCTAACTCCACCCTAATTACCCTTGAAGGTACAATAAAATTATTTATATTTTTTATTATTTTTTTGACAAACTATATTTTATGATTAGTTGTGCTTGTAAGAAATAAAGAATGAATAAATCTGATGAAATGAAAAAGCAAATGTTAGATTGCAGATAGAAAATAGAAGATATAATCAAAAGTTCAAACCCAGCAAAAATTAGTTATATTTGTGAGAAGAAAACTTACACAAATAAACTGATAATAATATATGACTAAAACCTTTGATTTGGTTTGAATATTACAAGGTTGATACATTACGAACATGAAGATTTGGAGCAGAAATAGTAGCAGTTAATACCCATTGTTGAGATTGAGAAGTAGTAGACGAAGAAAAAGATAAAGATTCTTTCTGTCTCTGAGAAGAGCTTCTCCAAAATCCAGTACCATAAAACCTATCCCACATCTCTTTCTCCAATTCCATTACATCTTTATCTTCCAATTCTTCTTCTACCCCCATACTCTGACTTTTCACACCCCCAACCACGTCATCATCACCACACGTGGGATGTACCCGAATACCAATGTCATCACAACATCCACACGTGCAACGTCGCTTCTGCGGAAATACAGCTTCCGCCGAAGTCTGAAGGCGACGACGCCGTCGTTGCTTTCTCATCTTCAACGCTCGAATACAAAGAGTCGCCGGAACTTTGTAGATCGCTAAATAAACAATGTTTGCCAATGCACATGGACAGCAGCAACACACGGCGGCTGTTCCTCCGATCACTTCACCGATATGCGTCCCTGCTTTTGACAAACTTTGGCTCTGTTGTAGTAGCGGCTGCCGCCGGTGGTTCAACGACCCCGCCTGTCGGAGAACAACCTTATTCGACATAATTAATTTTCAATTTGTGAAGGGGATAGGAACGACTGGAAGATAAAGTCACTTGTTTTATTAAAGCTTAGCCTTATCTTCCGCCGTCGTCATAACGGCACCTTGTAACGGAAATGAATACGATGTGGAAAGTTTGTTATAACCGTAACAACAGAATAACAAGAGACAATAACAACCCAACAATTAATTATTTTGATGCTAAACTTTCGGATCAAAGTTCACTACAAATAAAGGAGAGAGGTTTTAGAGATTTTTTTTTTTATTTTTTTATTTTGGGTTTATTAATTAGGGGTTGAGTGGAATTTGGTGGTGTGACGTAAATTAGGCGTATTAATTAATCTATGTATCTAGAAATAGGAATGGTTGAAATGAAAAGATAGCCAAATGTATTACGTAATGGCAGCTAAAGAGGTTCTGGTTTTGGGTTTCTAGAGAGAGCACGCGATATGGATAAGATTGTGTGCAATGTGAACTTATAAAGTTACACATATTGAGATTGTTTGATTAAAATTATTCGTTTCAGATTTTGTTTATTTTATAATAATTTATAATTGTGTTTGAAATCTTAGCCGTTTAATTTTGATCAGATGGTGCTAGAGAGCATGATTGTATACAATTATAGAATTGTGAGTGCAGGTGATTCAGATTGCAGATTACATAGTCAAAATGACTTGGAAACGTGGATAATAATATAAAGAGGAGGTGGGTTGGGAACGCATAATTGGACTCGTGTGCGCAAGTGTGTACTGTATATGCCGCATTTAGTTTGATTCTTACACTTTTGATATTGTTGTTTATTATTTATTTGTTTAATTAAAGCCAACTGCTTATGTGTATATGATTAGGACTCCATTAATTGTAAAAATAAAGTTCCTATATACCCTATTCTTAGACTAATATACCCTATTCTTAGACTAAAATATTCATTTTATAAGTCACGATTCTTTTATGAAGCGAGAAGTCACGATTAGGATGAAAAACAAATCTTGCAACTAGGAGTGTACAAATCTTTCATTATTCATTTTATCCTCCAGAATTTCATTAACTTGTCATCTATCTTTTTCTACTCTCTTCTATGTTTATGTCACTTTCTTCTTCTATTTTAGACTTCTTTCTTCCACGTCTATGCCACTCTCTTATTATGTTTTATACATCCTTCTGTTCTAGATTTCATGCAGCCACGCCCGCCACCCACCTTCTTTCGCTATAGAGGATTTTTTCTTTATTAAAGTAAGGTGTGTAGAATATTTTTTTTAGATTATTTATGTCATTCGAGCAAGATACATTTAAAAAATTAATAATAATAATTAAGTATACTAATTTTTATGGCAAATTAAATTTTATGTAATAAAATATTGAATAAATTAAATTACAGCTGTGAAGAAAATTTCTAAAAAAAAAACTGTCGCAAAGTAAGTTTTATTTGAGTTAAATACTATTTATTTAAATATTATATTTTGTTATAGTCTTTTGTGATAACAAAAGTTATGACATATTCAAATATTACTACTACATTTACTAATGCTATCAAATAAAACTAAATACTTGAGTCCAAAAACATAAATTTAAAGATACATACTTTTTTTTTCTAGGAAATTAATAATATGATTATCCACACATAAGATGTGAGAAGTACTCCAATCATGAAGATGGAGGCGAGAAAGTTGACATATTTCAAAAGAGGTTGGAGAATGATGGGATAAACGAAACACTTTTAACCATGGTACCCAGATGTTTAGAATCGCTTTCAAAGATTATATTTTTTAAGCTCATATTTTGAGTTGCCTTAACACCATGAAGAAGAGACAAAACTTTAGCGAAAAGAACATTTCTAGTGCCTAGGTTGCCATAGTAATTGGTATAATAATTGTCATTTTCATTATGAATGAGTCCACCAAAGAAAGACTTTCGGGCAATAGGTTGAATGATACCATCAACATTCATCTTATAATATTTAGATAAGGGTGTTTTTTAAGTAGTTTCAATATTAATATTCTTGTGTTCTCAAAACTTGAGGGGTTTACTAATCTCTTTAACAAACAAATGAACATAATATTGGTTTTTAATCTAGAGATATGTGTACAAGTTATAGGAGTTTGAAAATACTAGTTCATTCCTATCCTTCCAAAGCCTCCAAACGATGACTACGAAGCAGGTAGACCACAACCAAGGAACACAACCAATCTTATTAATAAAGAAATTCAACTTCAACAAAACATTCATACACAAGCTAAATAAATGACTCCACTAGGTCATATTTATGATGTCATTCCAAAATTCAAACACCGATTCACAATCATGGAGTATATGTATTATGGATTCAAGAGAATAACTACAACAAGGACGCCTTTCTTTCGAAGTCATGTTGCGTTTCTTCCACTCCATATTAATCAAGATTTTTTTATGAGCTAATTTCCAAATGAAAGACCTGATGTTATTAGGACCATGTTACTCCCAAGCTTTAATGAATATAAAATCTTGTTTGTTCTCACTATCCTCCACTTGATTAATTAAGATCTTATAGGGTGACTTATGAGAGAATTTGCTGTTAGGAGCATTAATCCAATTTGGGAAGTCTACTTCTGCATTCTGGATGGGGTTAGGTAGTTTCACATTTGGGTACTCTGTTAGGAGAATTTGCTTGCCAACTGTTGTTGTATGCATAGAACGATATTGGGTACTCTACTTGACCTACAGGGATTGGACCCTGCCATTGATCTTGGATGGGCCATCAACCAATGATATAGTTATCCTTCCAAGACCTAATATATTGATCATTACACACAATCCAAGCTATGTTACATTCCACCTCCAATTAGGCTTGAGAAATAGCTCGCCAAATGTGAGATGTGTTGTTGCAACAAATTATCTTAAACATGGCTTGAAAACCACAACCATATTTGGAACACATCACTCTAACCCAAATTTTATTTAGACACGCTACCAAGTGCTAGACTAATTTCAACATATGAGCTTTGTTAAGAACTCTAATATTTTTGAGTCGAAGTTTACCTTCCTTCTTTGGAGAGCACACCTTGCCACATGATATCATATTTCATTTGTGGGTTCCTCAATGCTTTTCCAAATAAAAATTTGGCATATCTTCTCAGCTTGGTCACATATGGAAGCCTAGATCAAGGAGGTCTACATCGTATATTATGAGATGTAAGAGAAGTATGATTGTGCAAGAGTAATCCTACCTGTAAAAGACAAGATATTAATCTTTTAACCAACTAGTAAGTGTTTTTATCATACGCTCTAGGATAAATGAGTAGTTGTCCTTTGAAATCTTTTGATGAAGAATAAGGACCCCAAAGTAATTGTCATGATCATTTGTAGTTTCGTTCTCTAAAGTTGCATTGATCTTAGTTGCCTTTCTATACCCAAAATTCTTAGAAAATAATACTTAGGATTTGTTAAGGTTAATTTTTTTGCTAGACTTTAAACAAAATTCTTGTAAGGTCTCGCACATAAGATGAACTTGTTCTATAGAGGCTTCGTAAATTAAGATAATATCATATGCAAAATAAAAATCGGAAATTTTTGAAGCACTCCCACGACCAATGTTGAGGGTTTTCCGAAACTTAGAGTTAACTAAGTTAGAAATTCTATGACCAAATCTTTCTAAGGCAAACACAAGAAAATAAGGGAAAATTGAATCTCTTTATCTAAGTCCACGAGAGGAGACAAAATAATTTGTTTGGCCTCCATTGTAGTTTATTTGCATGGAAGAATAACATATTTGCATAGTGTCAATGATAAAATTTCACTCCAATCTATCTTAGAACTTTTCAAAATCAATCTTTATTATCATATAACCCGTATAGGCAATGTCATACACGTTTGAGACTTAAGAAACTTAGGTTGGACACAAAATTTTAAAAGCTAATCTAGTGCAGTTAAATTAATAATTTGATAAACTGCAAAATAAAATAATTATAAGTAGCCACTCAATTATAGATGACATAAACTAACTTCTTTAAAGGTTAAAGGAAGTGATCTTTGTTTGACAGGTTTTTCAAGAAAGGTGTGTTGGTGGTTGAGGTAGAAATGAGAAAATATTTATTTTTTGAATGTCTAATTTTTTTTCTAAAGTATTTGGTATAATTTATGGATCTGATTTGGGGAGTGAAAACATCTCAACAGAAATTGTTAACTTTGTGGTTTCTTTGTATGTGATCAATTTGAAAATGTCAGAAACTTAACAGTATTTTTTTAAGATCAAATGATAACTGAAGATTCTGCTTAATTTTGAACAAATAAAAGTAATGTCTTTGAGTTGGTTGAGAATAAAATCAACAAGTTTCCATTTTTCCCTCTTGCAATGAATAAAAAATCATGATTTAAGTATGTTTTTAGTTCTTGTAAATACCACCAATTTTCAATTTTAGTCGATGTAATTTTTTTTGTTTAAATTTCATTCCTACAATATCAAAAAACTTTACTTTTGATCTTTAACATCAAGCTGACGTTACAAAAATATGAACTGACAAACGAAAGAAAACGTTGATCAATCGTAGCACGCCAATTGAAATATTAATTTAAACATTAGAATAATTTATTTACTTAATTTTATTTTTTATTTAATCGTATTATTCAATCACAAATCCAAATAATGAGTTTCAATAAAAAATTTGTTATACAATTCTAGGGGGTGTGTTGTTCAGGTATAACTATTCCAACGATCCGGTTATCGAATCGTTGCAATTGATGTTCAATCCGTAAGCAAGAAAAGGCATCATCTTCATTAATCCAACATTCCATATTTTCCCTCACCCAACTCGGTCTTTTTTTCTTCTTCATTATTCATCACTAGTACATTTTAACCTTGTTACATCGTCGATATTAGATCGGTTGTTATACATCTAATGTAATAAGCAAGGCAGTGACAAATTTGTTATTATAGTAAACTTTGTTAGATCTATTCTAATTGAACTGTTCTAACAGTTACATTAAAAAAAATAAAACTACACAAAAAAAATAAAAAATTGTAGTAAATTTATTATTATAGTAAATTTTATTAGATCTGTTCTAATTGAACTGTTCTAACATACATATTAAAAATAAAAATAAAAACTACACACAAAAAAAGCTATACAAGAAAAAAAAGACAATAACAAATTTGTTATTATTACAAATTTTATTAGATCTGTTTTATTAGACCGATCTAACAAGCCTTTTTTTTAAAAAAAAAATCCTAAATTAACCAAAGAATAAAAAATCATGTGCACGAACCCTTTCATTTTGCCTCTTCATCCTTCGTTCTTCATCCTTTGTTGTGCAAACCCACAAATGAGTCACCCGCGAATCCAAACCCATTTTTCATCATTCTACCTTCCTTTTTCATCAAACCCAACCACAAATTAAACAGTTAATCAACCTTCATCGCCGACGACGAGTTGGTCCGACGCAATATTTTTCTACTTCAGCACCGACGACGAGTTTTCTTTGTCTTCCTCTTCCATCTATCAAGGAGCATTTCCGTCGAGAAGTGTCAATTTCTTTCACTACCGAGAAATGTTTGTTGCTTTCTCCGGTAATTTTCTAATAACTCTTGTTTGTTACTCAACAATCTAAAATTATTTCATTGTTAATTATTTTTATTATTAATCTTTAATTGATGGAGAAATTTGAAGGAGAAATTTCTACATAAGTGATGGTGAAATTTTGAGAAGTGGTGATGCCTAAAAAACTATAAAAGTGATGGAGAAATTTGAGTAGGAGTAATTACCCCAATTTTCAATCATCCTTTAAAACTGCATGTTATGTGTTTGTGATATTGTCGATGTTAATAATAAGTCTAATGCTATAATTTTTTAAACACATTTGTCAATTTGAGTTTGTGATTTGTGTTGGTTGTTACTTAATGTGTTCATACTCTTATGTTTGAAACTGTATAATATATCTGTCAACAAAATAAAATACGTTGTCAATTTGAACTTTGAGACATTTTTCTTGTGACTGCCATGCATGATGTAGAAAATGACATTACTGGTGTTAAAAGAAAATACTGTTGTAAGATGTTTCTTGTGACTGAAAGAGAATTTTATACTTGGAAAAACCATTTTTAGCTTCCACTTTCTCTTAGAAACCCACATGATTTTGGTCGACTGTTTTCATCAAATCCACCGAGTAATACCTCTTTGTATTTCGTACTCCTTTCATATGCCATTTCGGATCAACCCTAAATTTATGTATCTACTATCTAGTGGTATAAAGATTTTGTTGTTGATATAAATTTTATAGCCTGACCAAATTGGTTCTCTCCATAAGTCTTCCGCCTTCTAATTCAAAATTTACTTCATTTAACTTTTTTACTAAATTTGAAACTACCACTTTTATATATGTTTTTTCCCTTATAAGTTAGAATCTTTTCTAAGTTTGGAAATAATTGTATTACTTGCTTTGCTCGGACCTTTTAGTATTGACTTGTTGAATAGAACAAGGGTTCTGCTAATGATTATCCTTTCGGGAACTTGTTAAGGTATAATGAACAACAAGCATTTAATGCAAGTATGCAATTTAATGCATTGAGAACATACAAGTCCCCTCCCTCTTTTTTGAGCTCTTTCCAAGCATTGTTGTTAAAATCACAATCTATATCGTAAGATCATACAATTTCACAATCTCACCTAGCCATGATGATTTATTTCGCATGCATAACCTTGAGATTGGGCGATCTTCAACGATTTTAAAAATGTTGATTTTTAGGTTGGGTTTTGCAACCTCCATCCCCAAAATAAAATGTTTGAACCTTGAGACATTTGTCAATTTGAGTTTGTGATTTGTGTTGGTTGTTGCTTAATGAGATAAAATACGTGTTCTGTGATATGTCAGTCAACGAACACACTTAACATCATTAACTTTGTCACAAACTCTTCTCAAATCATAAGCTTTGAGTTGAGTAGATTAACTGTTAATGTTATTGGCAGAGTCAATTTGAGTAGATTAACTGTTAATGTTATTAGCAGAGTCAATTTATAACAAAGTTAATAATGTTAAGTGTGTTCGTTGACTGACATATCACATAACACGTATTTTATCTCATTAAGCAACAACCAACACAAATCACAAACTCAAATTGGCAAATGTCTCAAGGTTCAAACATTTTATTTTGGGGATGAAGGTTGCAAAACCCAACTTGAAAATCAACTTTTTTAAAATCGCTGAAGATCGCCCAATCTCAAGGTTCTGCATGCGAGTTCAATTAGAACAGATCTAACAAAGTTTATTATAATAACAAATTTGTCACCGCTTTGCTTATTACATTGGATGTATAACAACCGATTTAATATCGACGATGTAACAAGATTAAAATGTACTAGTGAGAGCAACCGAGTTGCATTAAGGGGGATGAGTTTCATTGTGTAGTAGGGGAAATAGTTCTCAATGAATCAATTTTATTATGTTGTTTGTAGGACTTGTATTGTTTCCTTCATAAAAAAGGTGAGTAGTTGTATTTTGTTATGATCCTAGAACTAGATCTTATTTTGTTGTATGCATGGGTTGAAGTGCCCCTTAAATTTTGCTATGATATTGAGACTATACCTTATTATATTGTATGCAAAAGTTAAAGTATTCATTCTACTCTCTTTAATAAATTCTTTTGTTTATAAAATAAAAGTTGTAACATTTTGTTAGATTCATTAATTTATATATCAAAGTAATTAACCAAATATTTGAAATGAATTAACTGTGATTATAAAAAAAAATTTGGGTAAATTGCACAACTCAGATTAATAATCTCATATAGTAGAATTTTTCTCCAAAATAAACACCCCTTGACAAAAAAATAAAATAAAAGAACAACCATCAACAACACTTGACCAAAATAGAATATTGAAAATGAAAAGAGAATAAATATATTGATCACCATGGCAAATTGAAAAGAATCAATAAAAAATCATGCATGTTCCCCTTAGTGAATGCCATATATTGCAAAATTTCCCTTATATAGAGCTATATACCCTATTAGAAGACATCATATATCCTTCTCATTTTCGACCCTCTTTGCCATTTCAAACTTCATTCTACGTCACCATTCTCCATGGGAAATTCCAAAACATGTTCTGCAAACCGCACCTTTTTTGTTTGATCTTTCCTCAAACCTTAGGAACACAAAATAATAAAAACCATATTTTAGTTTTAAATCTTTTTCTCCAAAAAGTGTATAACGTATAGACAAGAGAGCATTGAATAAAAATAATGACATGTATATTATACTTTATCAAAAAATGATATGTATATTATAAAATAAATAAATATATTTACCACTCAATTTTTTTGGATGATGTGGATGCAAGACACCCCCAAATTCGTAATCAAATTTCTTCATAAAGTTATTGAAAAGATGCTTATGGACTTGATGAGCCAAAAGCACCATGCTTCCCGACACAACAAAAACAACCAAACATTCAAGTCCTATTGAACTCTCCATTATACTTTCTCTCTTAAATGTTAATTGTGATTGGATCCTATAGATCACCCTCTATGTAATTAAGTGTTTATGAATTAATCCAATAAGAAGAGCATGCATATGGAATCAAAAACTCAATATGTAAGGAAAGAAAAGAAGAATCATATTTATTTAATTATTTCTACAAGAAAGATGATGAAATAAATAAGAATAAATTAGAAGTATAAAGGATAGAGGTTGTGGTTGGTGGTGGTTATGGAAAAATAAACAATATTGAAAGATTTTTCCAACAAAAGTGACTTGTTTGCCTATTTTATTTTTAACCATAAGGAAGAATCCAGCAATTGACAACATGCAATTGAAATTGAAATTGAAATTATGTAACTCGTATAGTGAAGATTCCGTTGATGTTGTTGTTTATGCCCCTTAGATTCATAGCTGGATTTTTTAAAGATCTTTCTGTCTCTTCATTCATCAAGATATAGAATATTTTTAGACAGAGCTTTCAACATTGGATAAAAATAAATACAAATAAAATAATGTTGATTAGGATATTGTTTGAATTATATTAAATGTATGTATGTAATAAAAAAAATGTTTTTTAAACAAAAAATGCTAGGTTACTTTTAAAAAATTGTAGATGAATTATCTTAATCAATTAAAATCAGGCACATGTATTTTGTTAATTTTTTTTTTATTATTTAAAATTTTAGGTTTGTACACGTAGCAAATTTTAATTAATTGTGGATAACTTACCTACAATTTTCCAAAAACAACATAGACCTAGATTTTTGTTTGTTTTAAGTTTTAACCCTCAATTTTCTAAAAAAAAAATAAATAAATAAAAGAAAAGGGTGGTGATTGGAAGATATGTGTGTTAACTTAACTATTTAACCAATCATTTTTGAGTTAACAATAATAAATTTTTGAATTTTATTTTGAAAAACTATTGAAAACTACTATTAATACAAATTAAAGTATATTATTATCAAACACTAATTAATTGATGAATATGTGTTGAATTTTAGTTTTGAATGAACTGTGATGAATTGGACCATTATATTAAAAACAATGAGATGAATATGTCTTCGATTGTTTGAGATATTTAATTGTTGCCTCGTTAATTAGACACTTAGTTTAACCTTGAAAATCTAGTTGGAAATTAGGGTCATTTGTCTTTCACCATTTTCTCTTAGCGATTGTGTCTCAAGTTCCCATGAACGGATATTAAAGGTACGTCATTCTCAATAATTTTTATCATTTTTTTCTAATGTAATATTTTTGAAGGTATGCTAGTTATAATAAATGCTATTGAACATTGTCCATAGCATTCTGAAATAACAGTGCTAGTAAAGTGTATTATTGTCCTTATGTCCTTACTTATAGTACATCAATATGGGATTTGTTTGAATCAATTATACCTTTAATTTGACTCATTTAAGTGCTACATTAAATCTGAAAAACCTCATGTGCAAATTTGACATTCTTAACTTAATGTTGGATTTTCTAAATTGATTTATTTTGACTTTGTCTTTAATAAAGGACAACCAGAATGTTCTTATGAACATTCTCTTATCATTTTGACAATCTTTTTGAAGAATCATCCAAAATTTTGGACTTTACAAAATGGATGCTTGTTTTGATGGAGCATGATATGGGACCATAAATTATGACAAAATCTTTTTAGATTGCTTTGAAAAGTACCACGTGGTTTTTGTATGAATATGCATGTTTGTGTTTGATTTCTTATATTTACATAAATCACTCAAAAACACAAGTTAATAAATATTATGACCATAATCTTAATTAACAATTTAATTACAATGTTTGTGTATCTTTAAAACTGTTGAAAATAACATATTAGTATATAAATAAATAGAAAGTATGTAGGTATTTTTGTCATTATATATTGTAAAATATATGATTTTTGTGTTTCTTAATGAGGTCACACACCTTCTTATTTATAATGATGTTGCAATAATTACATTCAATGTTTAGGAAATTGTATTGACTAGGACTACTAACAATTAGCCTAGGATGTTGCACAATCAAGGAATAATTAAAACATACACTGAATTTTAACACTCTCCCTCAAGCTAAAGCTTACTATGCTTTAAGCTTGTTACATCAAAACATTTTATAACAGAAAAAAAAAAAAATGAAACTAAGTTCGACAATTCTTGAACTAGTTTGAAAAGAGAAAACACCATTAATGATTCATGTGTGAAAGAGTCATCAATGAATTGATTATTGGTGGAAATAAAATGCGTCGCTAATATGATTCATATGTGGGAATAGAGTCACCACCGGATTGATCATCAGTGGGAATAAAAGGTGTCAGTAATATGATTCATATGTGGGAATAAAGTCACAATCGGGTTGATCGTAGGTGGGAATAAAATGATTGTCTGAGCAAATGATACATTGTCCTTGAAACTAAGTTCTCACAACAACAGATACAATGCGGAATGAAGAGTTGAAAAATGAGGTTGCTGAAAAATCACCAAATCATGAAAACACCTGCAGAAGGGGGCCGAAGACAGGAGCATGTGTTCTCACGCACGAATTTGGTGGAGATGTGTGGGACCCATACATAGAGAAGACGAACAGGTGTAACAACGTGTACAATGTTGGTTGGCAACGGGAGAAGCACCGTCGTGCTCGCTAGAGGATTGCGCGACGGTGTTTGTTGGTTTTCGATGAACATTAGAAAAGAGGCAGCTGGTGTTGGCACAGAGTGAAGGCAGTTAAGGCCAGCTATAGCGTTGTGGCTGGTTGCTAGAAATGCAGCCAGAGTTGATGGTGGTAGATGACTGTATGAAGCTAAAAAATTTAAAAGATTGAAAAAGGTGGTGTTGTCGGCGACATCTGTGTCGGCAACGGTAGTGAAGCACCAAGACGGGTCACAAAATCAGAACCTGCTCTGATACCATGTAAAATATGTGATTTTTGTGTTTCTTAATGAGGTCACACACCTTATTTATAATGATGTTGCAATAATTATATTCAATGTCTCGAAAATTGTATTGACTAGGACTACTAACAATTAGCCTATGGACCATAAATTATGACAAAATCTTTCTAGATTGCTTTGAAAAGGACTACGTTGTTTTTGCATGAATATGCATGTTTGTGTTTGACTTCTTATATTTACATAAATCACTCAAAAACACAAGTTAATAGATGTTATGACCATAATCTTAATTAACAATTTAATTACAATGTTTGTGTATCTTCACAACTGTTGAAAATAAAATATTAGTATGTAAATAAATAGAAAGCATGTAGGTATTTTTGCCATTATGTATATTTATCATTCATAGTCTATATAAAGAAATTCTACTATTGAGAGGAAACTCTAATCTTCAACTACCCGATGGAACCAATGTCCCCCTTCCCCGTATCTACTTTTCTATTATCTTCTCATTGTTTTCCAGCCACCCACACTTTGTTGTCATCGTCGTCGCTCCCTTCAACGACCTTTTCAACGAACGGCCACTCCAACAACGTCGTATACCCCAAATCGGCCCCACCGATCAACGTGTGTCATCAACAGACCTCTCACATGCCCACACACGCCACTGTGCGTTCGACAACTGTCGACAACACGACTTCTCCTATTTTTACCTGCATCATCCTTCTGATTCCATATGTGCCTCAGTTTTCAGTTTTGAGTCACAAATATACATGTTCCAATTCAAACATCCCATGTTTCCCCGACTCAGACTCATTTTCCAGCACTCTTCATCGACCATGACATATGTGTCTGCAATTGAAACAAAAAACATATTTTCCAACTACATCACCTCTCTAGTCTCTATAGGAAAATTGAATGGATCAAATTATGACAGTTGGATTGCTGACATCAATCTATGGATATTTGGTCAAGGTTACAAGGATTGTCTCACTAAAAATCCTAGAAAGGTGGTTGTGGCTGAAACTTCAAAATGGAAGCAAATAAATGCTCAATTGTGCAGTATCATTAAGTCTACACTTCATCTAGATGTTAAAATGATTTTCCATACACATCTCACGTGTGAATCGGTTTGGAGTCAAGAAAAAACACTATATACTAACGACACTTAATGTCTCTATGGAGTTTGTCAATACTTGTTGAATATCATTACTTCAATGACGATAGATGGTTCTATTTCCACATATCTTGGCACCGTTTATAGTGCACCTCATGATTTTAATAAGTTTCTCCCTCATACTAAAAGTAATCTAGCTGAAACAAAGAAAAATCTAAATTAATGCAACACCTTCATCATGTTTCTTGCACTCTATGGCTTGCCCTATGAGTACTTTATAACTCGTGATCAAATTTTAGAGTATGATACTATTTTGGATATGTCTACTACCTTAGTGATCCTTCTTCGAGTACCAATAAAACATCTAGCTGAGCCCTCTAATACTTCAGTTCTGGGTGACATTGTTGTCTTTGCATCTCTGAGACTTAATCAGTGTCGTTCTCGTTGAGGACCATCCAACTCTTAGCCTCGTTTTAAATGTAAGCATTGTAATCATTTTGGACATACTATTGATCGTTGTTGAAATTTGTACGGTAAGCATTCACCTTCGATAAATTCCACTCAACTTGATCCTTTTGCCACTATTTAGACTACACCATCTCTACAGGGCTCCCTGAAAAATTATAAAGATTTCCTCTTATGGGTTTAGAGTCATCTGAACTCTGGTTCTATTACTTCGATTGCACACACTGGTAATGCATCTACTTACCTCTCTCATTCATCTTCTCTCGACCCTTGGGTTATTGATTATGGTGCGTCTAATCATGTCATTGGTAATAAATGTCCTTTTTCTTCTCTCTCTAATAATGGTTTTTTGGCCTACTATAACTTTTATCAATGGCTCTCAAGCTTGGTCTCAAGGGGTTGGCACTATCCAAATTCTCTCATCTATTTCAGCTGCATTTGTTCTTTATGTACCTGGATGTCCTTTTAATTTAATTTTGGTTAGTCGATTGACTCGATTCCATGACTGCATTAATACTTTCACTAATGATAATGTTACCTTACAGGACCGGAGTTCGGGACAAACGATTGGCGTCGAATGTGAGTCTCAAGGGTAAAAACCACGACCAAAGAAATAGCTACAATATAATGAAATAAGGTACAAGATAGTCTCAAAATGATGCACAAAGTGTGTCTACAACCAACCAAAATAACAAAACACTAAAGCCTACAAATGAAAAGAAAGAAGAAGAAAAACAATCAAAACACTTGATGTTGTGCGAGTACGATTTCTCCCCATTCATACGTTATTTAGCTGATCCGGCTGTTGCAAACGAATGCCTGGATGTTGTGAACCTGTTGTCCAAAAATTAGTCCGATTCAATGGTTAACGAATGCGCAATCCATATTTTTCTAAGACTAATTTAACAAAATCGAGAATAAAATTATCCTTCTCTTTTCTCTTTTGGTGGTTGCCTTTACTATCAAATTAGTCTCTCTTATGACATTAATTAGATCACTCTCTACTTAAATAAGTGAGATACATCGACTACAATATTTGAATCTTTCTCCATATAGGAAGGGAGATCAATATCCAACACCTTGTGCACCTGCAAATGCCAAAGTAACTAATTATAGATGATATTAGGGTGTTCACATCTAAATTAATTTAAAATAATTGTATATTGATTTGAAAAAATCAAATTGTTCAATTTAAATCGTATTAGTTTAGATTTAATCAATTTTTTTTTCTTCTAAACAAAACCAGACCACAAATATTTTATCTTTTGATCAGATCAAACTGCTCCACGAACACCTCTACATAATAATCTGTTCCGAGCTACAAGTTTAAATAGATTAAATGAAATAGATGTATTTGATTCAATTTTTTAATCACATACGTCTATTTTTATTCATATTTGAGACAGATGAAGTATCCCACAACTTCTACATACTATACAAAGTCTTGTCGATCTAAATTTACTGATTTCACTAAATTAAAGATTGTGTGATTGTCCGATCTCGAGTTTGTTAATTTTTAATATTAATATTTAAATAAATCATAATTTATTTTAATTTTATATTGTTGGATTACGATTGAATAGTTACACAAATAAATACAAGTTGTACATCTCAATTCATATTTTATAACTTTTTCAAGATCTATCTATCTATTTTGTGTATGTTTCATTCAGTCCCTTCTCGCATGTCTCTATTAGCTCTTAATCGGATACCATTGGGCTTTGGCCATAGTTAACGATAATTGTGTTGCTCTACTCATAAGGTATTACCACAGTTGAGATTTAAATGTGTAAGTTTTTTTGTTTTTACTAATAAATGTGTAAGTTTTTTTGTTTTTACTAATAAATGTGTAAGTTTTTTTGTTTTTACTGATAAATGTGTAAATTTTCGTACGTTTTAATAAGTGAAGGACATATAACATTTAAATATATAAGAAAGAGGAAATCCAACAGCAACAAAGGGTCCATAGCTCAGTGGTAGAGCATTTGACTGCAGATCAAGAGGTCACCGGTTCGAACCCGGTTGGGCCCTAAGGTTATACTTTTTTGTTTAGCTTTTTGGTTATATTTTTTGTTTAATTACATCATTGATTGCCAAAAACCAAGTCTAAGAGTATATATAAATTTTAGAGTAAATACTCATTTTTGTATACAAAAGTAAAGACTCATTTAATCCTTCATCCTTGAGTAAAAATGTGACAACACCAAAGTAAATTTAATTTTCTTTTACTGTTAAAAATTCACAAATAGTTTCTTAAAATTATTATCTTTGGACACATTAGTTCATAACAAAAATTTAAACATTCAAAATAGTCCCGAAAAGATGGACTAATTTATCTTAAATTTATTTAATGACTCTCAATGTCATATAAAATAATTTACATAAATCATTTATGAATTATAAACTTTGAATCCAACAGTAAAATTTTTAAAATGTGTATTTCTAAAAAATTATTTAACTGTGTAACATGCAAAAATTACCCTTATTCTCTTTTATTGAATTAATACTTAATTGAATTGTTTCTCCCGGAACCTCCTCAATCTAAAGTACTAAGTTTTAGAAAATGAGAAGTGAACACATAATAAGTAGAAGCCATATTACATTATGTACAAATTCTACTACGATCTACATAAGTTCTGATTTTGACAAAAATATTATAAATTATGCAAATGATGAATGCTTCTCAACAGAAATGATGGAAAAATGGATAAAAACAAAGGTGTTCATTCCTAGATTGAATCTTTATATATAAAAAATTATGGAACTGCAGCTAACAGGTTGTGCGAGAGTAGATTTAGTTCCATTTGGTGGTGGAACTTGATGAATGAAGATAGAAACTGATAGGAAGAGTGATCAAGTAAATTTGTTTCATGGTAGACTTAGGAAACAAATAGGGAATGAGAGAAAAACATCATTTGGTATGATCTTTGGGTTGGAGAGGAGAGCTTACAAAACTCAATTTAATGGCCTTGTGAGGGGTGGTAGAGTCACTCAACAATATTTTGCTACAATTTGGTTGTGGACTGTGTAAAAGTGCAGGTGTGGCATTGGCTAAAGGGGAAAGTTGAAGGTTTCAATTTCTCTTTTGAGTAGTAGTGTGGGATATTTATCACGATGTAGGTCTTTGTATTGTTACATAAATGTGGTAGTGATGCTAATATTGGCATGATATGAGATGGCTGGAATTGTGGTTTGATTTTTGTAAACTGTTATCAGGCCTTGCATTGTTCCATATCTGTGTCTGTTAGAACACTATTTGTAACTTCTTTGTCCCCTCTTTGCACATCTTGTGCTTGGTGGTTGTGACCTAATAATTTATAAATCCCTTTTTACCTCTTCAAAAAAATAAAAATCAAGTGGAGAAGTTAACATTTGATCAACAAGAAAGCTAACCAGAAAATTAACAGTAAATTTAAAATACATATGTCATAAGACACCTTCACATGATGAAAGGTCTACATAATATTCAAAAGCAGAAATTAGTTTTTCATGGATTACATTACATTTATTGCAATAGGGATCACAATAAGGCCTAGGAACCGTCTATAGTATCCATTCATTTTGCCCAGATTGTTCCAACCACGTCGTGTGCACGTGCATCACCGTGAACCAATCCGAATCCTGAAACCCAAATTTCATTCCTCTTAGCCAAAAGTAAAGACAACATATAATAGTACTTGATGCATTATAACTTGTAAGTTTGTAACACACCTTTCTTAGTATGGTAGTGACCACACAACCATGCCGCTCTTCACCTGCAAGTTTGCAAATTCAGCTTATAAAGGCAAGATATATGCAAAGCAAAGACGGTTCAAACATTACAAGACGATATAAGATATTCGATTGCTTAATTTGAGAGATAAAAGGGAGAGGGATATGAAATGAACAAAAACAATAAAAAGCAAAGCAAACTCATACCATGTAACTCCCATTTATCAAACTGCACTAGCCATGTATCTGAACTTATCTGTGTAGCCAATACATTATCCACCCATATCCTAAACTGTTTCCCCTGTTTGTCACCATACACCTTTCTCATAATATTTAAATACTCCTTAATATTATGGTCAGTACCAGAAGGGTGGATAAAAACACCAGATGGGTGCTGCATATTAAAAGAAAAAAAAAACAATTTAGACACTTCTCAAGAAGTACACTGTTGCATAAAGTCATATCCAAGTGATTTAGTTCCTTTTTGGATAAACAACTTAATTAAATGCTTATGCATAAATTATTTCTAAAACAAAAAATAAAATAAAATCGAACTGTGTTCATATAAATTATAAGCCATTTTAATAAGCAATCTTGCATAGCTTATAGAAATAAGCTGAAAACAACTAATGAACATTTCGTAAGTAGTTTCCGTTAGCACTCCCAAACAGCCTCACAAATCACAACTCAAAGTGCTTATGGTAGTATACAAGTTCAAATACGTCAATCTAACCAGACCCTAGTAGAATTGTAAAGTAGTACTCAGATCAAGATATGATAAATGAGAAGGGGAATAACCCAACACCTATGGAGGGAAGTCATAAAATTCAGCTTTTCAGAAAATTATAATAAACTCTGATGGAAATCAACCATGGAAATGTCTATTCCAAGTTGTTAAAATGATTGAACAATTTGGCAAGAATGTCAAATATATATCAAAATGTAGAATAGCCATGTATACTAGTAATGATAAAACATAATGTTGGTACCAGAAAAACCTTAATGTTGATGGAGATATTCCGGAAAAGAGAAATGAATGCCAAAACAAGATATTGTTCATCAATATGTAAAAATCAAAATAGAAAAAATCCTATGGAAGAAAAGTGAACAATGTACCAAAAGCCTTAGTTAAGGCATGTAAAAATGCACAATTTGATTTCTTCCATAGATATAGATTAAAGAAAACTAATATCACCTTTTTCTTTTCAATTTCCTGTTTGTAAACTCAGAACTTGTTTGTCCATGAAAATGAATACAGAAATAATGCAGCATAGAGGATAAGAGTATTTGACATATACACAAAAGGAATGATTCAGCAAAAAGGAGTATTTTGGACTATAGTTCAAATGTGAATACAAATAAGGGATATCAATCATACAGAGGTTGCCTTTAGACTAGCAACGAACACCTCTGAGTTCTCAATTTCAGCACGCCTCCACTTTTCACTTAACAAGCAAAAGTTCACTATTGCATGACCTGGAGATTCCTTTTCAACATTTTGTTGTTGTCCAATGTCTGAAACATCTCTTGGGGACAGGCTCGGGCCTAAGTTAAAATGACCTATGGCTTGTATAATCCCAGATGCACAGCGCTCTGAGGCATGCAGAATCTTGGGGTTATCTTTCGCATTTTCTGCATGCCACTGCAGCAATTCCTCTTGCGCATTGCTTACCTATAAAATAAACAAAAACAGATGCAGCATGCAAGACAAGCTCAATTTTAGATTAATATGAAGCAAATATGGTGATAAACAAGTTAAACTACCAACCATGACACCATATACTCCTGGAATGCTGAATAGCTCGGCATCATTTCCGGAGTCACCACAGACAAGAGTATTACCAGGTAGCTTTCCTTCGGTCTCAAACTTTTTAAGCAAATAGGCAAGAGCTTGACCTTTGCCAGCCCCTTTTGGTAATATATCCAAATCAACTCCTCCACTGTATATTATTTTAACATCCAACTGGCCAAAAATTAGGTAATGTTATGGAACTATATACAATATTTTAAGTAAGACGTCAGAAAATCCAACATATATACACATGATTTGCACGAAATCATTTATGAGGAAAATAACGAATATTATTTAAGCATTATAGCTTACCCCACGCTGTTCCAAAATCTTAGAGAGAGCCTCCGTAACTTGCTGAGCATTGTCTTTCTTTACATAAAAGCTAACTTTGTGTGCCCGTTGTTCTGTTTCTACCTGCACTTACAGTCGGTAATCATATGAATCAAACCATTCTAAGAAGCCAATGTTAACTCAAACTAATTGTGAAACAATTAAATAAGTCACAGTAACTGCCACTGAGTTCCTGAACATTGGTCATGGAAAACAAACAAATCACATTATCACAGTGATCACCTACTCAAAATACCTGAGGAGTAAGTTCAGGAAACTTGCTTGTTTCCTCAATGACTATGTTCTTGTCCCATTTCTGGTTCAAAACCTGAACCCACCCATCATCGGGAACCATGGATTTTCCATAAGTAATCTCAGTCCCCACAGACATGATGGTTATATCTGGAGTTATCATAGGCTTCTCTTTCCTCAATTGTTTGTAGAGTGTAGGTGACCTTCCAGTTGAGAAAACCAGCAAAGAATCGTGGCGATAAGAGGCTTCCCAAAGTGCATTGAACCTAAAAAGGGAACTATTCTCTGTGTCATGATGATCAACCTGCAATCACAAACACATCAACCATTCAAATCACACAATCATAACAATAAAACAAAATGGGAAAGTAGAAAAACACACCATTGTGTGATCGAGATCCGAAACAATCATGAGGCGCGCAGAAGATTTAAGTCGATCCATGATGTTAAATCCTGAAATTGATCCTGTGAATAGAAAATTGGTTGTTTGTTAGAGATAAAAGTAAAAATGGGAGAAGGGAATTGAAGAGCGAAGAATGAGAATTGGATGATGATGATGACTATTACCTGAATTGGTGGTGGTGATAAGTGATGATAAATTAAATAATATGCGAAGACGAATGAGAATAACTGAATTAGATTCGATTACCGCTTCTTCTATATCTGTCTCACACGGAAGCCTGGTCACTACAATTGTTATTATTATTAAATTTAAAACAGTTTAAATAAAATATCTATTTCTATTTTTCATTTTTTATTAAATAATTAAAAACTAGACATAATTGCTGGCATGATTCTTTAATTTAATTTCAGATAACATTTGTGTTTCTTTTTATTATAAAAATTAAAAAATTTGAAAAATAAAAATATTAAATTTGTATTATAATTCAACTTTTTAAATAAATTTATATTTATATTTTTTTATATTTTTGAATTTTTATAATAAAAGTAATTAAAGGACCAAATAAAAAATAAATAAAAAATAAAATATTACATAAAATTAAATTAAAGAACTCATAATTTTTATAAATAACTATATTATTATAATTCGTTAATTTTGATAGGTCATTATATTATT